>JARJHM010001162.1:0-59545 GCA_033356055.1 Carex pumila | reverse complement strand
GTTATGAACGTTTTTAAAACGTTGGTAACGTTTTATAATAATCAGAAGCCTCAAAAGAATCAAGTTATAACGTTATACAACCGTTGTAACGTTTTACAAACGTTATAACGGTTGATAAACGTTGTAACGTTTAAAAACTACAGAACAACTGGAGTGCAGCTGTTCAATATAAGCAATAAACGTTGTAACGTTTATAAATCGTTATAACGATCTTGAAACGTGGTAACGGTTATAAAACGTTGTGTAACGTTTTCTAAGCTGTCAGAGAATTAAAACCCTAAATCGTATTTGAATAAAACGTTGGTAACGTTTAATAAAATGTTGGTAACGTTTTATGTCAAACAGCTCATTTTTGAGCTGCCACTATAAATAGACTGAAGGGATCACTTTCAAATCTATCTCAGCCGACCCTAATCATTTCTAAAGCAATTTTCTGAGAGCTTAGCCTACTCCATTGTTGTGAGAGCTTAAAACTTCAAAATCCCTCAAGTAACCTCAAACCTACTTCACTAATCTTGATCTAGATTAGGTTAGAGTAATCTATTGAGTGTTTCTCTTGTGTTCTAGACAATTGAGACCTTGTTCTCATCTCTTTGAGTTGGCCGTTTGACTTCCCGCTTGGTGTGTAAGGGCTCAACGGTTCACAAGTTGTAATCCTTTCGTATTGGGTAATAGAAAGGCGCACCACTCAAGGTTGCGAAGCCCCGGAGACGTAGGCCTTTGTTTTGCCGAACTCCGTTAACATCCCGCGTGTCAAATTTCTCTAAACTCATCTATTTAATTTCAATTGCAATTTAATTTCAGTTTTTGAGCAATTAGAGGTGCCCCTAAGTGCAACAAATTATTCAAATCAAAATACTAAGATCTAAAAAAAAAAAAAAAAATACCATGAGGCTCCTGGGGGGTGGTGCCTCACAAGCCTAGTGGGGCGCCCCAGGTGCTGGCGCCTCACCAGAGGAATGGGCCGCCTGTAATTCTAGCGGTCAAGGCATGTTTAAAAAAAATTGAAGACAGGGACATTTTTTAAATTTTGATTTTTTTTAGGAATATTAATAAAAATGGCTGTTCGTCATGTCTTGTTACCAAATAAATGAAAAAGTGCATTTCACTGGTAGATTGGTAGCTGAGATCCAAATTAATAATGCAGCCTCGTTTTTACTTCTTGGTTGAATATTATAAACAATTAATGCGGCCGAATCCGTGATAGAAAGTGACATGATTAAATGCATAAGCTAGTCAGCCTAGTTTCTCTCTATTCACTGCAAATTTCAACACTCGTGGTTGGTGATTTGTTACTTATTAGGAATTCACATCCCCTCAGGTTACCGGACTGAATACAATTGAATTAGAGTATTAGACTAGAACCAAAAAGAAAATAAATAAAAAAATTAATGAAATGAAATAGACGGTCCAAAATTTTATTCTTAGCTTGACACGAAATTACTGTAAATTGATTCATTATTGAAAAACTGGCCGTCAAACAAGTATGCAAATTTTAATTTCCGAACTGTTTAATTTTTAAAATTTGTGATTTTAAATCAATCTTATTATTGGCTCTTTATTTTTTGAATTACCAAATGAGGAAATTGAGCGACTTGACCTAATTCGTCTACTGATAGTTTTCCTCCCTGATTTGCGGAATGATTTGAAATATAAACACCAACTTGGTATATTTATCCAAATTATGTACCTACTTAAATATATTATTTAAATGATATAACCTCCAAAGTCTAAACTATCATATTCATGTCATCTCAAAGCACAATAATACTGCCCTGCGCGGCTGCGCCATCTCGAGCAAGCACTGGCTGAGATTAAATCTGGGTCGGATCCTGTACCTGGGACGATACAGATCCTGTAACTTAGGAGGTGCAAACAAATCAGACACATATAGGAATATTATATGTCTGTATCTAAACTTTTATTTGAAAATTAAATACAGATATCTGATATTGGAATATCTATGCGGATTAAATACAAATATAGTTGTAAATTTTAGTTATCTGTATTTAAATAGTAGATATATATAATTTAAAAATATTATGTTATTCAGCATTATAAAAAAAGACGTATATTCGATCTGTATTCGTCAAATATCCAATCAGTATATGTATCCGAAAAATAAAAGCAGATACGGATATGATTTTACCATTATTCAATATCGGATCCGTATTGTAGTCATTTGTTAATGAAAGTACCCTCAAGTTTCATATAATTACCAAATCAGCCTAGATCAAAATTTCCAGTCCTATTTGGGAGTACAAATTAATAGAATTCGAACAACCTGACTGATCCATTTCACTGAAATTATAAAATCAAGGATTTCGATATTATTGGTTGGATCTGAATATTGAATACTGATAAATTGGGCAAACAAATTTCGAACATGGATTTTACACAAAATATTGGTGGAAGTAAATAAAATGCAAGCAATTCATCTTCTTTTAGCATAATTTGATCATATATAATATTACTACATATATTATTAATCGTAATGCTAGAATAACATGGCATTTTGTTAATTTTAGATTTTTCATACAAGCCTTCTTAATTTACATCACTAATTGTTGGTTGGATAATATTATAATATTTTTATGGTGTATACTTATTCTTCAAGTCTCTGCTTCCAAATTCATCATGCATTTGGTCTCACCTTAATAAAAATAATGAAGACGTATTAAGCTATTAAGTGTCAATTCAGTTTGAAAAGCGTGTGTCCCTATTGCATGATGTGTGCATCTTTAGAAGTTTGTAACAATTATCAATTATTTTGTACAACTCAAATGGTATTTCAATTTTAAAGAAATATGCATTTTAGCTAAAAAAGATGTAAATTAATCTAATTGAAAGAAGTATGTATTTTTATAAGTTAGAATAATGAGTATAGCTAGGATTTTAAAGAAATGTTAATAGCTATCAAAAGTCAAAACACATGACACCTCAGTTGTTCTGAATCAATTTAGTTTGTTATTTTAGTTCAGAAAAATGCATATCCTAACGGTACAAAGTGTTTATTCTAGCTGAAAGATGTGTGCATTTTTAGGGCCTATTCGGCAGCTCAGTAGGGAATAGGAATTGAAAATTTTGAACTAGATTTTACTGTTCACGTGGGAAAAAAAATTCAATCTGAGTAATTTTTTTTTCTCCCACATAAACAATACTTTTGGGATCACTGTCGAACAGGGCCTTAAACAGTGAGTTATTTATGAAAGCACGTGGAATAATTGGGCATTAGCTAAATCTGGCATAAAAATAATATTTTTATTAGTACTATTAATAAATATATAAATAAAATCATATCTATATATCTTACTTTTCATCAAATCTGGTTTTTTAGCAGGATTGCTGAATATTTTAGCGGTATGTATGGCTTCAGAGGTTATGAGTTCTCTCAGGACCTGTTTGGCAGAAGAGTGAATGTTACTGTTCACATGGAAAAAAAAAATTTACTCAAACTAATTTTTTAATTTTTTTTATTCTCACATAAACAGTAAAAATTAGTTCAAAACTTTTAATTCTTATTTTCATTCCTGTAGCTTAATAGCGTGGAAGGCCTCACTGAATTTGTTGAGGTGAGGTTGTTGGATGTCGGTAGGAACTAGCATGGCCATTTGACGTTGTGTATATAGTGTATTTTATTTGTTGATGACATAATGTTTAAGAAAGCATTAAAGATATGTCTCCTCAAACTCATTTTTCTAATTTCCAAAAAAAATATTAAATGCATACTCCTTCAAACATTTTTTTTTGAAGTTTGCTGAGTTATTGTTTTAGTGAAGTTGGGTTGGGATCAAACCACCTAAATTAATTTAATACCTTTAAAATGTTTTCTTTATCTGGATATTGAAAATGCGAACTAATTTTGTTTGTTGAGTTGTTGCATGCATAATGTTAAAAGAAAACATTAAATATATATCTTTAAGCATCTCTCTCTAATTATCAAATTTTCAACAAGCAACATATTTAGAAAAACAGAAATGAACTGCTAAATAATTTGGTGGGATCGTCAATGCTGAGTGCTGACCGTTGAATTATTCACTTGTGTAGTATAAATTTAAAATTTGTAAAAATTGTTGGTACATGTTTTATGTTTTTATTTATATATGCTATGAATAAAAATATCGGGGCATAAATGATTGAGATCGTTGATTTTTAATCTTTGATAATTTAATTATAAATAAAATATATTGCAAATTGATTGCTTTCAATGATTCAATCACATTGAAAATACAAACATAATCTGACCTGACTCGTCAAGTATACACCTCAATATATAATATAAAATCAAAATGTACATCTTTCTAATCATTTAGTTTATACCTAAGTTGACTTGCGACTGTTGAAGTTAGTGCCGCACAAAAAGTTCGTAGTTCGTGATTCGATTTGAGTTTGATTCAAAAAGAGTTTGCAATTAATTCGATGCAAAATTAGTTCGTTTTGAAACAAATTAAACTAGTTTGGTTCGAATCGTATTCAAATCAAACTCCAACTGCATATAATTCGTTCAAAATTGATTCGCAAATTATTTAGGTTAAAATCTCAAATAATGCAACTAATAGGTTCAATAATCAATTTTTTAATAATACAAGAACTAAACTTATATGAGAGCTCAAAATTGTTAATATAATGATAACTTATAATAGAAAAATGTTTTAGCAGCGTAACAAATTAACAATGTAATAAGTTCCATTTGACTAGGTCCATGCCATGATTTTAATAAATCCAGCAAAGTGAATCTTAAACTGGTCCATAATCCATCAGTGTGAATTCGTAAAAGGTAAAAGGAAACCGTGTTAATTTTGTTCTGTGAGAAAAAAATTAATGCATAAATTACCGGTATAACTAAGGCTATCAAAAAAATTTGTAGTTCATAATTCCATTAACTTTGATTCCAAAAAATTGTAGTTCACAATTAATTCAAATCGAAATTAATTCGTTCTGAAACAAATTAAATCAATTCGATTCGAATCTTATTCAAATTCAAACTCAAACTCGGATAAGTCGTTGAGTTCTCCATCAGAATGACATAAAAAGAAAAATAATATATTTCTTAAACAAAATATCACAATTTTCCATGTTTCACATGATCTATGGGTTGATTCGTTCCATTCTGTCGTCGAATAATATTCCTTTTGACTAGTTTCCGTCGTCGAATAATGTTCTTTAATTTTGTTGTGCAATTTTGATTATTGAGTTATTAAATGAGTACACGTATCTAGTAAAATAATCAACGCATAAAATTTAATATAAATTTTAAAATTCGTATGTGAACTGAAAACTAAAGTCATACTCTTAGAAAAGTCATATGTTCACAATCGTATTATTCATATGTGAAGTGAAAGGTTCATATTTTTATTAAATTTCTATGGTACTAATTTGCGTTAAGTTTCAGAATTAACAAAAAAAAAATATAATTATACTCAAAATAAAAAAAAATAGAAGCAATTTATTTGACATGTCGGAGTTTATTATTTTCAGTTGTTTGGCAAATTAGTTTACATATCGTGTATAATATTAAAATTTTAATTTAAATATGTATACAACTATATATCCAATTCGAAAAAGCTCCGTTCATTAATTAATAGTCATTGGCGGTGGTTCACATAATTATTTTGATCCACGAACATATTTTAACAAATTTCTTTCTGAAAAAGTATAGTAACATAAATATATTTATGAAATTTTTTTTTGACAAGTATTACCTTTTGGACCCACGTGTCTCTATCCCGGACAAAAACTCTTTTCTTTAATAATCGACTTTAAAAAAACAAGAAAGTTTGAAGCCGTTTTACTAAATTTTAATATATAATGATTGCATATGTATTGGGATCTCTTATTAATACATAATTCAAAGATTTAGGAGGTTTGTAGTTGCAACCCCTCCCAATCTCTCCTAAGTTTAAGGATTCAAATATGTTGTTATTTAAAAAAAAAATAGTAGAATGGTGTTCTTCATTTTTCTCTCTATCTCTCTTAAAAAAAGAGGAGAGAGAAATAAAAGAGAGAAAGAGGAGAGAGATAGAGAAAAGAGTATGGATAACATAGATTTTAAACAGCAGCAGATTTCATTTCTAAGTTTAATTGTTATTGCTAACTGAATACAAAATTATTAGAGAGGTGTATGATTTTAATTTAAAAATTATTATTTTAGCTTCAAACAACAAGTTTTAACTATTAATATTATTTTACTTCATGCGCGAACATTAACATTTTTTGTTTTTTTATAATTAAATTCATTTTGTACAATACCAAAAGGTTAAAAATTAAATATCTTGGTGCGGTAACTTTTGACAATTTGTGACAATTTAATCTTCTAGAAAAACAGACTCAAAAGAATTTAAAATTGAAAAGTAATAAATGTTCAATTTATGATGCAAGCTGATGAAAAACAACAGCTCGAATTTGTCGTTTTATTTGCGAAATCTAAGATCATACTCAACTTGAATTGATCTCCTGAGAATTAACGCTTGGTTCCATCCATTGCCATTTGCCACGTAATTAGATCCTTCCAAATTCCTTGAGAAAATATTTGGAAACCATGTACATTACATGGCACAGTTCCTACTTATGCAGAACGCGTTATTAATTTATTATCCTTTGCTTTACTATTTTATTATTTTGCCAATGTTCATTTATTCTTAATTTATCAAGTCTTTTTACATTTTTCTGGCAATTTCGTTTATTTAGTTATTTATTTTACTTATATTCATGAAAATTTAATTCTTTATTATTATTAATCTTCGAAATTTTGAACTAGCAGAGGAAGGAGGGGAATTATATTATATAAATTCAGTAGAAGATTATTTTTTAGAAAACGAAAGTTATATTACGGAGATATTACTTCTTTACTTAACTTTAATACTTAAATTAAGTGTAGACTTCAATTCTAATAATGAACTAATATTAAAATATTAGTATTGTATTTGTACATTGCAATGGAATATATTATAAGAAAAAAAAATTCATACAAAGTAACATATTTTCATAAAAAAAATTAAACTATATGTCAAATAATATTTCTTAAATAATATCTACACGTTAATAATATTTCTTAAATGACATATTAAATAACATATTTTTTTTAGCTTTTTGACATATTTTCATAATTTTTACATATAAAAATAGAAATAAATGAAGACAAGACTAATCAATTCAAAAATTTCTTAAATGACATTTAAAAAATAGAAAGACGATACAATTTGCATATAGAAAGTATGTATGGCAAGTATGTATCTAAATAAATATGGACTCTTACATGTAAAATATATATAAAAAAACATAAAATCAGAATAATTGATTGAAAGGTTGTTATTCAATCAAAAATTTCATATTTTAATTAATACCGTTGGGTGTTGGCGAATCAGAACATTTATGTGCGTAATATAAGCATGGAGATAAAAATTTTGCCTCTTAAAATTAAAGAATGTCAAATGTGTCTACATAAAATTTAAAATCCATGGAGATAAATCTGTTGATTTTTACTAAGAATGTGTCTTTTATAAAATTATATGTACTTTTTAAATAGTGGTCATGACCCCCAGCTTCAGTGCAACTATTCTTTGGTGGGTGCACCGTACCTTGGTATTTATGGGGATTTACCTTACGGTTAAAAAAATTATAATTCTTTTTTTTTAAATGAACAAAAAGTTTATAAACAAGCTAAATGATTTTATAATTTGATAGTACATTTTATACTAGATGGAGATCACATAAAATGAAAACATTAAATATTATCCATTATAGTCAATATTATTTGTGCGCATCTTATGAAGTCTTGCTCTTGTTAATTTCAACATATTCTAATAATCATAAATTTTTATATGAATGCATTCATCATGAAAAATAACATAAATCAATAATTTGGATTAAACTTATATTTTTAAAATAAAAATATGAAACAAATAGTGATATATATTTGATGACTAAAAAAATTTGATGGCACCGTTATACTCCTGCAGCAAATTTATCATATTCCTCCTATCAAAAATCATTATCTGATATCTAAATATCCGTGTAAATAGTTGTACCGATATGATTTTGAATTTTAATTACATAGTTGCTTAGAAAAAAAAAAAAAAACTGTGACTATCTAAAAATTAAGAGTTTAATCCCGCTTCTAATTTCGTAGCCGCTGTGAAAAATAAAAATAAAAATACAATCTTTTCTCCGTTAGCATTCAATCGCCTCTTGCGCCAGTCCCGTTAGCATTCAGTAGTTTGGTTAAGTGCCTTAAATAATTTACTTTTTTAAAATTTGTCGTTGGGGGGTTGTTGGATCAGCTTTCAATGCTCTCCATCTCTCTCTCTCTTGATCCCTTCCTTAAAGTTGGCAGTTGTCATGGCCGCATGGCCTCGGTCGCGTTCTGTCCCCACTCCCCAGTCTAACCCTCTAAATTTAGACACTCTTAACAGTCAACTCGCTATTCATCAAACGGTTCGGATTAAGGAGCGTATGAATTAAACAGGGACCACTCAATCCAGACCGTTCAATCCAGATCGGACGACAATGAAATTGACAGCATGGATCTCGGAGCTCGGCGATGATTGCAGCGGATGCAAACCGATTACTAATTAACTCTGTTCCAACTTATTTCCATCTCCCCTCTACCTTGTCAAGCGCTTAAATTTCCACTCATGTGACAGATTAGTGTCATAACTATATTACTAGTCAATTTAGAGATAAAATAAAAGAAAACAAAAATAGAATCCAAAATCGGATAAAATTATTAGATAAACATCCACTTTCCTGGGTTCGAGGCCAATAAATAGGAACCTACGCCAGTTCATCTCTTTGTATACGAGAAGGGTTGATCGCAATTGGATTTTCTCTTTGACATACCATTCACTTTTCGCGGAGCTTTTTTTATTTAAGTCTCTAAGCGGAGTAGTTTTTGAGAGAGAGATGGGAGGAAAATCAGAGATCTCTGGAGCAAATGGATTGGTGCATGATGAGGTAGTGATGGAGGAAGGAAGATGCCTAGAGAAAAGCTCTACCCCAAGAGACAACTCTGGAATGTTAACTGTACAATTCGCTCAAAAGGTTAGCATACTTCATGTAAAATTTGGAGAGATGCTAAATTACAAACCTAAATTACACGATGAGAACTTGCTTTTTGATATTTTCTTTTTATGTATCTAAACACAAATCTGATCCTTGGGCTCCCTTTCAAGGACTCCACAGCCGCTGTCATAAGAATTATGGCACAAATGTTCCATTGTTTGCACAGACCATCAGATCATGATAATTGGGCGGTTAATTTATATCAGATTAAAAGAAATTTGGATTTGATGTTTTGATTCACGAACATATATACTAGTCATTAGAACTATGGTTTTGCTTTTCTTTTTCTTTTTTGTTTTTCCAACCCTTTAATGGCAAAAGATGCATGCTCCGGTACCAACAGTCTGATTTCTCTGCGGGTATTTTGTTGCTTGTAGTTGTAGAGCATGGTTGGATTATTTTCTTTCCTTGTTCTCTTATCATTGTAAGCCGTGTAAGAGTGAAATTTATTACACAATTTTGTCTTCAAAACTCGGTCTAAGTTGGAAAACATATCCCCTTTTTTTCTGACCTAACTGACGGTCTTATATGATCGCTTGTCTGGGTCCGAAATTATATTATTTAATTATGTCACAAAATATTTAGGTAGTTGGCTAGTTACTATCTACTTATTACAAAACTAACATCCATTTTGCTCGTATATTAAGGTTTAATTAAGAGTGCACTTATTGGTCCCTTGAAAAGTATCTCATTCATAAATGACGGTTTAATTTGACAAATATCTTTCCTTGTTTAAGCAAGAAGTTAATTTGAACTGCTGTTGTGTGGCTAGATTCAGCTTTGACCTTTCATAGTTAAATGACAGATGTTATAGTTTTGTACCAATATTTATCATATTTTTACTTTAAAAAATAACATATAAATATATAATGGCAGTTAACAGTAGTTTGAAATTATTTATTTTCTCCAGAAAGTATATATAATTCACGATTTCTTGAATCGTAATACTGTTATTTGTTGGTCAATATTTTGGTACAACTGTTTGTCTTAAACTTAGTTAAATGATCCAATATCTCTAATTTATAATTGTTAGTGCTGACTATGGATCTTGTCTTAATGTCATTCTTGTACAAAAAATATTTTAATTCTATGTTAATTTTTGTTTTATATGCAGCTAATAGCAGAGGTACTTGGGACCTACTTTGTCATATTTGCTGGGTGTGCATCAGTGACAATAAACAAAAGCACTGGAGTCATAACATTTCCTGGGATATGCATAGTGTGGGGCCTTGTTGTCATGGTCATGGTCTACTCTGTGGGCCATATCTCTGGTGCACACTTCAACCCTGCCGTCTCCATTGCTTTCGCCACTTGTGGAAGGTTTCCTTGGAGACAGGTTTCTCTTTTCAACCCTCCAATTTTTTTTTTTTTACTTTCGTTTAAGATTTCTTACCCGAGGTTCTTGATTTTAATTAATATAAATTGAAAGAATCTGTATATATGGACTTCTGGCAACCCCGCACAAGTAAAAATGATTCTTTTGTTTAATTTTTCCTTTAAAAATGAAAATGGTTCTGTTAAAATTTTATCTGTGCAGGATATGATTTGCATTTCCAAAATTATTTCAAAGGCATAAGAGAAAACAGAATTCCATCTTCTTCTTTTTTGTTTAGTACTTCTCTGACTCAAAAACTTTGCTTGTAGGTGCCACCTTATATAATAGCCCAAGTGTTGGGTTCAATACTGGCAAGCGGGACCCTCTGGTTATTATTTGGCCAGAAGCACGAACACTTCCCCGGAACAATGCCAGCGGGGTCCGATGTGCAATCTCTAGTTGTGGAATTCATTATATCTTTTTACCTCATGTTCGTCATCTCTGGTGTCGCCACAGATAACCGAGCTGTATGAACAATATTCTCTTTCATCTTTATAGTCTAACCTACTTTAGAAGTTTGTTGCTAATTCCAAATAACTCTCCACTTGTGCAATTCACTAGATTATCATCAGATCTTAGGAAACTTAGGAGGTTTAGTTTAATCTTTTTCACATTCCAAATTCAAAAAATTGTAGGCCAGTGTTTTTGTCTAAGTGCATATTAGGTTTTCTTGACTTTAATTTGCTAAAAAATATTAGGCCCCCCCTCCCCCCTCCCCCCCCCCCAAAAAAAATATTCACCTTAAATCCAAACTGGCCCCAATTGAACTTCCATGTATGCAATATCTAGGTCTATTTTGCTATTTTGTTTTGTTTAGAGTTTTCATTGTGCTTTCGTAATTGACTTTCTTTTGACAGTCTCATCACTCTTATTTTTTTTAAAATTAAATCAGGTACAGTGGTTTGGACTTGTAGCATTAAATTGCATTAAATTTATTAGGTTGATGTTTATAAATCTTTGGACATAGGTCCCATGCATACTCTGCAACTAAATTAAATTTTTTATTGTGTGAAACAGATTGGAGAGTTGGCTGGGTTAGCTGTAGGAGCTACAATCCTGCTTAACGTTTTCATTGGCGGGTAATTATTATTATTAGT
This sequence comes from Carex pumila, assembly GCA_033356055.1. Taxonomy (NCBI): domain Eukaryota; kingdom Viridiplantae; phylum Streptophyta; class Magnoliopsida; order Poales; family Cyperaceae; genus Carex; species Carex pumila. Next base: position 48,013 of record JARJHM010001162.1, on the reverse strand, counting down.
AATATTATTGTTATCAAATAAACTGTTAAAATAATTACCCTTTATCATTTGCAAAATTTGTGGGTATGCATGGAACATATTAGAATATGACGAACTCAGTAATTTAGTACAATTTTCCTCTCCTTTGTTGCATTGACTTGCATGACATACTAAGTCAGCTCGCTAACAAATTTGAACATTTTGTTTCCCATTTGTTCTGCCCTTGACAGGCCTATATCGGGCGCCTCAATGAACCCTGCCCGGAGTCTTGGTCCTGCGATTATCCAACACAAGTACAAGTCAATATGGGTGTACATAGTGGGACCCATATGCGGTACGATTGCGGGTGCGTGGGCTTACAACCTGATTCGTTTCACAAAAAAGCCATTACGTGAGCTTACGAAGAGTTCTTCTTTCCTCAAGAGCTACAGAGAAAGGAGCACCACTTGATTAATTCAAACTAACTTCTTCATCTCTTGTATTAAGCCTTCCTCTTATGGTGTCTTCTTAAAGTATCTGAATTATCCCCTCTTTTTAATTATTTGCTTCTATGTGTATGTATGTATGTATGTAGAGATAATATCAAGTAATGAACAACACACAGCCGACATGTTTAGTTGACAGTATCTCAGAGTAGCAACGGAATATAATCATGTTGCTATCTAGATGAGGTGATGAGGTGTTGGGTACTTTTGGTTGATCCCGTGACTTCAAAGCTTGTACTGATTATCTTTTAATTAGTAGATGGTTGCTTCCTTTGGATGCTGATGTATTTCTATGATTGAGTTTGAATGGGTTTTAAATTGTGATTAATATTAGATAGATATTTATTTTGGATGGTTCTTAGAATGTGATTATTAATTATAAGTGGGTTTGAATACGGCAGATACAATCATACAAACCGTATTAGCAATGAGACGAAGACTTTGCTGTAAGCACATGAATTTCATCCATTTTCAGAAAAGATAGCTCAAAATATATCTTATTTACATTAATTATAATCATCTCAATTTTTATTTTTTATTTTTTTAACAAAAGATACCAACGGAACTCATCACATCCCTTATAAAAAGAAAAACAGAGAACCTCAAGGACAACACTGCTCAGAATCTAACTCGTAAATATACCTATACAAAAATTGAACAGAGAAACAAAACTTCTAGAATAACAAAAGTTGTTAGTGTTACATTAAAAAACAACCCCAAATAGCTAGGAAAAACTACACGATGAAATAAATTACCGTTTTGGTCAATGGAGGGTCAAGGGGTACGGTCAAAAGAGTATGGTGGGTCGAAAAAATTGACTATTTGTTTGGTAGTGTAAGAGACGCACGTTAAACATGGAAAAGAGCCTGTACCGGTACAGCATCCGTATAGGTACTGGCGCCGAAATTGGGATTTTCGGAATCAGCTGGTGCACCACTCGGTGTCCTCCAGGTTCAACCCAAGGATTACGACTCTAAAATATTTTAAAGGATTTATAAAATCTTAATAACTTTTACAAATGTTATACTAACTATTATCGCTTGATTCTAATCTACACTAATACAATCCAGATACGAAATTCTAGTGCACTCCTTGACTCCGCTGCACCCCACGCGCGAATTGATCAAGGGAATCGTCCCATTTTATGTATAGACAAATTAAAAAAAAATAAAGGTCAAATTTAAAAAAAAAAAAAAGTGAAATCAAAATTTGTTCTTATTTTATTTTTATTTAGGCACCTTTTCTCAATTGTATGGCCCTACCGGCCTACCCTCAGCATGGTTAGAATTTTCTCTTGATGCAATCTCATCCGTTGGATCTCTATTGGAACTTTCCAATACTAACAAGGATCCCAATTCCCAACCCAAGGAATTTCATGTATACCCCTCATGTTTTTGTAATTATGAATTTACCGCTCTAGAATTCATAATATCATATTCACCCTTCTAAATTTCAAAAACTCACAAATGTATTCAATTTATTACCTTTATATTGAACCTAAGAACACCCTAGTTCAATTCTAAAACAGTTATTCAAGAGAGTTGCTTGCTTTCAAGTGCGGACAAGACAAGTTGCTGAAGATTTTTGAGCTCCGACTGAGATGAAGCTTCACAAGTTGCTTGCTCTAAAAAAGACTGAGATGAAGCTTGCGATAGTATTTCTTGTGAAGTTCAAGACCAATTAAACCAGCATAAACACCTAAACTCACACACTAACACACGCACGCACAATAAGAAAACAACAGGTAAAGAAAATAAGAAAAATCATTTGTGTTGCATAATAACATAATATAGGTTATTAAAATAATTGTCTTAACATTTCGATTACGTACAATAAAACGAACAAATTTTTCAGTCCCTTAGAAAGAAATTGAAATCTTCAGTCCCTTTAAAAATCATTTAAATCTCCTTTAGGACTATTAGATTGAAATTTCAAATCAATCAGTATAATAGCTTAATTATAATATTTTAATATAATTTCTGTAAATAGAAAATTCTGCTCCTCGCTAGTTAAAGGAGATCTGGAGCTTTTAATTGGGGTCTTGTCACCGACTCACCGGGCCCAAAAAATTAAGTGTGCACCTTTTACGGTTTCCTTCATTAAAAGCCCAAGATGCAAAGTAGAAAAACTTATCTTGTCAGTACTATTCAACTAAAATAGTAAAATACCAATCAATATTGCTCACCTACCATCAACAGCAGCTATCTAAACTACAATCAAAACATTTGTTAGTCTCTACATGGCGATTAAGTTAGCAATTCGTCACATGTTTTAGACATAATAGAGAAGTTGGAACAGTTTTGACCTTACACTGTAATTTTTACGAGAAATAGTAATACAAACTCCAGATTTCTTGGGAATGAATCAGCAAACACCTACTATCCGGTTTTTTTTAAAAAAAAAAAAAGAATCAGCAAACACTGACTGAAATAACAATAGAAATCTTGGTTAGATATGTCGGATAGGAAGGTTTCACCAAGTTATTCATTAAATACAGGCATATTGAGATAACATATAATGGCCATTGGCTCAACCATGACAATTATGACAGTTGTCAGATATGCCATGTGAAATTTACTATGATGTTTGCAGGAACGGTATATTTTATTCGGCATTGCTTAATTGCAAGACCTCTTTTTTCAAATATGGTTGTTGGGAACTTCATATCGAAGAGAGAATAAATTGGAAATTATTTCTTTTTAAGCATACCTTAAGTACTTCATCTAATGAGTAGAATTAGGGTGTTCTTAAGTTCGTCAAGTTCTATTCTAAATTCAACTCTGAAATCTATCGATCTTCAAACAACGAATCTAAACCGTTGATATTCATCTACCTTACGAGTGATGTGTCTACATGTAAAAATTTTATACTTTCAAATTAATTTAATATAAAGTCAAGTGGTCAAAATTAAAATATTTATAAATTAATTTTAATGTGTTTATTTTTTAACGTTTTTTTTTACTAGTTTACCCTATACATAATTAGTTTGAAAATTTAATTTTTTTTATGTAGACGCATCACTTATAAGATAGATGGATTTCAACAGTTTAAATTTGTGATGTTTATATCCAATGTTTAGGGATGCATAGTTTAAAATTCAACGAAATTACTATATGTTGTTTTAACAATATTTTTATGTAGCATGTAAGACTTGTAAGGCCTACATGCATACTCACAATAAAAAAAAAGTTTGAATTTGTCATTAAAGCCAATTCAATAAGTTTTAAAGTTGAATTTACAAAAAGCCTTCATGAACTTAAAAACACCCTAGTTCTACTCTTATATAATTTCATCCATTTAAAAAGTATTGATTTCACTTGATATAGCGTGTAGGGGTGAAAACGGAGCGGTCACAATAAAAAAAAAGTTTGAATTTGTCATTAAAGCCAATTCAATAAGTTTTAAAGTTGAATTTACAAAAAGTCTTCATGAACTTAAAAACACCCTAGTTCTACTCTTATATAATTTCATCCATTTAAAAAGTATTGATTTCACTTGATATAGCGTGTAGGGGTGAAAACGGAGCGGATAGTGCTGGTACTATATCCGCATCCGTCGGATAATGAGTGGATACGAATACGGATACGGATAGTAAACGGATATCAAAATTCAAAACCAAATCCGCCTTAAATGGATACGGATACGGAACGGATAGTCTACGGATACGGATTTGAATACGGATATAAAACGAATAATGGACGGATAATTAAGATATATGAACTTTTAAGATACAAATATTAATTAAAATATTAAATATAAATATTAATGAACTTATAAGAGATGGTAGATAATCTATTCATATAATATATATATATATCAAATAAGTGTATGGTAAAAAAAGATGTTGTGGTGTAGTGGTTTGAAGTTTAGTCTAAAGGCATTGAGATGGGAGGATGTGGGTTCAAATCCCACCTATAGCAAATATTTATTCCTCTTTTATATGGGTCCGGCCAAACTATCCGAATCCAGATATCCGCTCCGTTTAGGACTCCATATCCGGATCTTTTATGGATTTTCAAAAATTATCCGAATCCGTATCCGGGAATTATCCGAATCCAGATTATCTGTATACGGAGCGGATATCTGCCGGATAATCCGGCTCTGTTTTCACCCCTAATAGCGTGCCATTATTAACTGGAGCCACATACTATCAACAATGGAAGTTGGATTGATTTTACTTTCTACTCTATGTAGTATTATTATCTGTTGAGAAACTGACATAATCAAGTAAGATCTTAATTAGGTAATTTTAGCATATATTTAATTATTATGATATATTTATTTGATATCTTAAAAAAATATATTCAAATTGAAAAAGTAAATTTATAAATGTATTCTTAATTATTTAGATCAGGCTTAGAATTTGGTTGATCATTCATCATTCATCATAAAACTCTATTATTAAAACTTATAAATTATTTAATGTAAAACTAACCAACTTTTAAATCGGTCCAAACTTGATAAGCGTGCTATTTATGAAATAAATTATATCTACAAGTTCATTTTTTAATTAAACAATATTTTTGAAGATATCAAATTGAGGTACATAAAATTTAAATATACACTAGAACGACCTTTTGACAAAGCAACTCTTAGCAAGATAACTAATAATTATGCATTTATTGTCCAATCGATAAACCTATTATGACAAAACTCGAGGCAACTTACAACAAAATAAGCTGGAGAAGCTAAATCTAAGTGTATTTACAAATGACATCTCCCAAAAATACTAGTGTTAGACTAACAGTGCACAGTTAAATTACACGAAGCAAGTATATAACTAAGCTGTTTTCCTTTAATTTTAACGTCTTGTGCGGCTGCATCTTCTCATAATGACATGCTGCCCCTTGCAGTAATTATATGTGGTCTATTGCGGCTGCTTCATAAATGAGTTGATCTGGTGATTGCAAATGAACATAAATAATGTTAATAGCTGATCAACTTAGAATTATAAAAAATTCGGAGCACAATTTGAACGATCAAGTTCTTTGCAATTCAAAGTACCAGTCAGATCCAATTGTGCTGTGAGCAAACCAGAAAATATTATTTTGTACGAGTACAATTCCAGAATATTACAGTCTTCTTGGCTTGATTAGTTAAATTGAGCATAATAAAGAAACTAGAGTTAACATCAAGTATCTTTTTAGACCACAATACTAAAAAAAATATCTTTTTAGACCACAATAAACTAACTGCAAGTATCCTTCAGATACAAAATGCAAACCTCAAAATATTGCAGTTGCATGTAAAACCTTGCATGTTCTAAAGCCACAGAAGAAAGAACCCACCAATAAACCACCGCTAGTTATTTTTTTCTTATTTGATCTAACAGACTACCACTCCAGTTACCCTTTTGTTTTAAATGTGACCTTGAATGTTCTTATTTTGATCCACTAAACCCTATTTTGTGAGGAAAGTAGGTCTCGCCCACTTAAGAATTTAATTAATAATGGAAAAGGAGATTTACAAGGAGTAATGACCCACTAAACACTTTCAACTTGGTTATAGATTCAGTGTCAGGTATGGTGATTTTGTAGGAGACCTTTAGAAAAATAATTAAAAAGGAGCTATTAAGTACCTATGCACAAATAACACAACAGACCAAACACTTACAATATTGTCGCACTTTTCAGTTCTGGCTGTTTCCTTGGAGAGATGAAGAAATGCTGGTTGAAGGTAGAATACCCATCTCGTGATTATTATAATAAACTGAACCACTTGAATAATCACTTGATATGCAATCTATTCGTCTACTGTCTTCATTGTCTCTAAATTGCATAGGAGAATTAGTGTTGTAAGAACCTGATCTTCCACTTGATTCCTGATTATTAGGCGAGTACTGAACTGGGATTTTTCCAGTCAGCATCTGAACCACTGATGACATGGGAGGTCGGTGGTTCGGATTTGATTTGGTACAGAGAAAGGAAATCTCTATCATTCTAAGGGCTTCTATTTCTGAGAAGCTTGAACCAAGGCGCCGGTCAACTAATTCTAGAAGGTTTCCTTGCTCTTTCAGTGTTTCAGCCTGAAAATGAGAAATAATAGTCAATTGATCTGATTGTCATAAAAAAAGCATTACAATTTACAAAGCTGGCAAGGTTAGGTGGTACATAACAGGTACTTCATTCCAGAACAGAACCCACTGCTTTGTATAGTGAATTGAAGAAATTAGAATTACAAGCATAGGGCTATTTAGCTCAGACAGGTGAAATAATGAAAAATAGAGTACCTGCATTAAAATTACCATAACTTTTCTATATTGACAAGTGCCCTGTCCAGGAAAAGTTTCAATAGAAAAGCCTCAATGAAGCCTAAAAAGGTTATAATTGGCATAAAGCTAAATGCATCAGAACTAAGCTCATGAAATTCTAAAAATATTTCAAGCTGTTCTGCAAGAAGTGCATCTGTCAGCATAGGGTAACAAAGAAGCATCAATACCATGCATCATTAGCTCATGGATATTGATGCACATTAAACTGTTTCGGAGATGTAATTCTGCACTAGTAAGCATTTTAGTGTTCAAAAATGTGAAATGAAAGCTCAGCAAGGTTACATGTGTACAAATTTGTAAACCTTACCCAATCAAGAAGATGAAGGAACTCATCATTTGACATGCAACTAGTATTGTTTTGGCCACTAACTATCTCAAGAGTGACGACTCCGAAAGCATATACATCAGCTTTGTATGTCAATGATCCTCTTGTTGCATATTCAGGTGCCATATAACCCCTGGATATTCAGACAATATTTAACCTAGATATGTTAACTCAACAAGAAGCAGAGAGAGAGAGAGAGAGGGGAGGCCCCTGCCAAGATTTCAGAAAAAAAAGGAGAGAGAGAGAGTTACACAGTGCCAGCAACACGGGTGCTGATGTGCCCACCAGAGTCATCAGTGAGTTTTGCAAGGCCGAAGTCTGATATTTTAGGGTTCAAATTTTTGTCCAAAAGGATATTGGTTGGTTTTATATCTCGGTGCACTATTCTTAAGGTTGATTCTTCGTGGAGATATGCAAGTCCTCTTGCTATCCCTATGCAAATGTTATATCTAATACTCCAGTCTAATTTCAACTGGTGTTCAACTTGACCTAACCACAAGAAAGAGATATTTTAATAAGTAATAGTCATATCTGAAGACAGTATAAGATTTTAGGGAAGGATCACATGTTGATTGATTGATTCCAATAGGTACCACCACCGAGTGTCATGATTAATGCCACAACATTCAATGGAACCACCTATGCTGCTCATAATCGGTACAGTAAAATAACTCGGCAATGAGATTTTTTTATTCCAATTTATCACATCAGCCCAAACCTCAACCACACCGCAAGTATTCAAACTAAACTAATTTTTAAGAATGCTGAAATGCACAATTGTACTCTTACCGAACAACGCCCGGCCGAGGCTATTATTTTCCATGAATTCATAAATTAGCAGGAGCTGATTTCCTTCCAGGCAACAACCAAAGAGTCTGACAAGATTTGGATGCCTCAGAGTTGAAATAATCCCGATTTCATTCAAAAATTCTCGGTTTCCTTGTCTTGACTTAGCAGAGAGCTGCTTGACAGCTACTGTTGTACCGTCAGTCAAAACTCCCTACAAAATGTACCGATTTAGGCCAAATATTCTTCTCTCTTTATATTTTCTAATAGTACAAGCTTACTACAAGTATGTGCAAGCTAGTACAGCTAAATTCCTTTGGTTTGGCTTCTATTGGATATTTTGGGAGTTCAATTAAACATGCAGAGCTGAGCTATTTAGAATTGATTTTGAATATGGACATCCAGCTGGAAGTAAAAAGCAAGTCAGAACTTGCTACTTTTCCAACTTCTACAGTGTAACCAAGATTCATGTAAAGTATTTAAATAATTCTTAAAGCACGTCAAAATTAGGAGAGAATAAGAATGCGAACAAACTCGCTCATGCTTTATTGACTAGCTGATAACACATGATTGCCACTAGAATTAGTAACCACAAGACTAACTTAGATGTTGTTACCTTGTAAACGGGTCCAAACCCGCCTTCACCAATTTTATTGGAGGGATCAAAATTCCTGGTGGCATCTTCTAGTTCTTTCAAGCTGAATAGATAGTGTACACGCGCTTGTACCTCTGAAGTATTCATGTCATGGAAAATATTGCTTGATTTACCTAGATTCCGTGGGTTAGAAGCCAGGTTTTTTATATTAGCATCACTTTGGTTAAGAACTTCATAGGTGAACAGCAATAAAACAGTCACATTGTGATACTTGAAGGCTAGCAAGGTCCTTTTGTCTTTTTATATTGTTTCATTTTTTGGTTTTGTGGGGTTATGCTTTCAGAGTCCTAATATTTTTTTTCGCTTAGCTCTTTTGTGCCCCTAGTCAACCTTCATACAAACCATATATTCCAAGCTGTTTAACTATAGTTATGGGAGACCTTTTTTTTTTTTTTTTTTTTTTTTTAAGGTCTATGTGATACTATTTGTTAAGTTGTATGAAAGAGGTGTTAAATATATATCAAAATAGAAAACAGCTTAGCTCAAATAAAGTTTGGGAAATGTACTCACCATTTAATTTAAAATGCACTTTAGGGCAGCAGCCTTTGATATACAATATCCAGGAGATAAGCACGGCGACAACAAAACATGCCACAACTGCAATAATCAATCCTGTAGAGACAATATCGTCGTTCTTTGGGTGTTCATCTAAAAAAAGAAACAAGAAAAAGGAGGAAATACTGTAAATTGTGCTTCCTTGTTTTCATTATTAGTTGGCTAGCACGCGGAAAGCATTTGCATTGAGAGAAAAATGTATGAATGATAGAAATAAGATAAATTTTGGTGGGGTATAGAGAGACAAGTTCAACACAAAGTTCTCAAATTTCTCATGTCATTTTTCTCTCTCACTCGTACAAAATGACTCTCTCATATATAAGTAGACCTAAGATATATATTGAACTTTCCAACAAAACATGGAATGTCCATTCCTCCCACTTTTTCCTAAGCAACACATTGAATTCCAAATTTCATTTTTTTTTTTTTTCAAGTTCCAAAAAACCTTCAGGACTCCCTTCATAATTACTGTTTTGTTCATACATTTTCCAAATAATTAAGTCTATAATTTAACATGGAATAGCTCCTTTTATGTTTGACAAACAAGCACTAAGTCTTTTTACAAATATACCTTTCTCTCTGGGCTTTTTACCATCTCCACTTATATATTATTTATATCTATAATATCCCGGAAACCAATAAAATGAGAATTGGAAATGTTGTGCATGCCAATATAAAGAACTTGAATACCAGAAAATCTTCAAAATAAAATAGAAAATACTATAATCTTACTCTCAATAGAAATGGCAGAGATAAGAGGCCCATAAAAGCCCCGATCAGGGATGGCAGTCGTACCCTTTCCAGCCCAATAAAAGTGAATTTCTAGGGTATTATCTGTCACTTGAGTGCTGAAATTCTGCACAATTGCACGACCAGCACCCCTTGCCTTCTCTGCTATGTTGAAGTCCTCTAATACTTTCACACCCTGCATCAAGGGGTCTTTTAGTAATTTACATCACATTCGAGGTCATTTCATATTATGTTTCATGAAAGAGTGATATGTATTTCCACAGAGTTCTGTGCTGGAACTTCCACAATTAGGCAGCAAAAGGCAAAAAATAGTTCCTAAAATATGAGATAAGGCAAAGGCGGGTTGATATTGGCCTGGTGTAAACCTATAGAAGCAGCTAATGACCTGACAAATAAAGAGTATTAGTACTACCATCCTACATTTTTCAAAAGCACATTTTTTTTCTTTTGTTCCTGGATAAAACAGAAAAGAAATCAAGTTATAAACAGGAAATTTGAAAAGTCGCTGCAGCATAAAAAGTTTCAGAAAAAAAACCCTCTTTGTCATTATATAAAATAAGATCCTTATTTCAGTAAAAAAAAAAAAAAAGGTACAAGGTTTATCAATCTTCCCAACAAAGCCTTATAGAACCAAATTAAAATCTTCAGCAGGTAAGAACAAAATTACCTGAATAAAAACGTCAAAGACACGCTTCCCATTGCTCAAGAAGGTTTTATCATCTGTGAACAATATCTCAGCAAAGTGAAGCATCACCCTGTAATCGCCATTCTTCAAACAGAGTCCATAATATTTTAGAGACAATGGAGAGAGGCGAGCTTCAGTATATAGCTCTGGATGTGGCACATTTAAAAGCTTTGATGAGTTGTATTCAATGTAGTTAGCATCTTCATTCCCGACAAAGTCCCCTGTACTGCTGTAGGCCCACTTGTCAGATACTGATTCAAAAGACGAGGTGCCTATCTGGATTGTATCGTCCTCATACTCTTTGCCATCGATAGTTACACTTTTGCCCCCACAGTTTATAAATAAGGAGTTATCTGGTTACAATGAACAAGTTAAGAACCGAAAAACAGATGAGAATTGAACCACTCAAAGAAATACTTTGATCTGTGTAAAAGATTCTTAGACACATGCAACAAAACTTTTATGCACATTAAAAAGAGTAAGCTGACACAAATAGGTATCACTTGGAAAGGGAAGTATGCTATAATAACAATAAGAAACAATTGACAAAACAACAGAGGTAACTGTGGAAGTCAACTTACATTTTGCTTTGTGGGTGCATGGGAGGTTCTTTCGCAAGCATGATGGAGTTCTGGAGAAAAAAATAATATTTTAAAAAACTAATTTGGTTTCAGAAACTTACTTTTGAAGCCAATGTATTACTCGGATATCACCAAATTATTGTTAAAATCATTAATGCAATAATTTATTAAACCAGCAAACCAATGAGAATAAGTAGGTAACAAAGAGCAACAAAGTACAAATATCAATAATGTGTAAGATTAATACTGAAAACTTACATGCTGTTATTTAGAGAAGAGAAAGTGGACACCATATTCCTGTTTAAAAATTAAAGAACAAATATTTAAGTACAAGTCTACAGGGAAAATAGTTAAATCCAAAATGCATGTAAGAAATCCAGAAGCCTGATGCTTACACATTTCCTTGCTGACAGTCAGTTGGGGGATTACCAGTGAAGTTATTGTATGATATGTCCCTGGATTTATTAAGTTTTGTGAACAAGCAAATAAGTAAAAGAAGTTAAGAAAGACTATTAATTTAGTTGAACTCTTTTGTGAGTTTCCCTATCTGAAAGCTTTAGGCCTAATCAAACAATGAGCAAAGAAAAATGAATATAAAAGTGCTGTACTGGTTCATAAGTCAATTTATGTTATGTATGAACACAAAAAATCTAGACATGCTGCAATAGAGAGAACACACATGTTAACTTTGTTGCTAGCTCTATTTCTCAGCATCCAAGGAGGTATATCTCCAGTAAACATATTACTGGTTAGATACCTACCAAATAAATAAAGAGAATTGTTAAGAAGGCATATGCCAGAGTAGAGTTCCAAATATTACAATTTGATATAGTACAAAAGATAAAATGAAAAATCAATCTCACAGAAATAAATCTCTCACAAATATTGAAGTGTATATAGCTGTTCAAAGTTAGCTGGTATTCGTCCAGTCAGCTCGTTGAAGCTTAGGTCCCTGAAAGTTATTAAGTCCATCTATTAAGAAACAGCAACTTTAGATGTGCTAAAGGTGAGACATCTGGATATGTTAGGCGAAATAGATGAGCAGAAGCAAAATTAGAGAAACAATTTCAAATTAGGAAAAAACAGAGAAAAAGAACAAATTGAGAAAGATAATGGAATGGTGACTTACAGAACTACAAGATACATCATCTGGCCAAGATAAGAAGGGATTTCTCCATGTATCGAGCAATTCCTCAAAACACTAAATCAATTAGTATTATAAATTATAACTTTTGAAATGATGATAAGGAGAAGACAGACATTCAAAAGCTATGAAATTAAGTAAGATTATCTCACAGCTCTGTCAGGTGGTTAGCATTTTGTAATGGTGGAAATGTTGTCTTTGGCCCAGCCAGGTCAACGATCCTCCTGTAAAATAATAAAAAAAAAAAATTTACATAAACCTCGGAAAATAGTTCATACGTGCTAAAATGGGACACAATTCTGCTCTGCAGAACAAGATTTTAATTAAAAAAAAAAAAAATGTAAGAGAAGAAGTAGAAAATACAGTTCAGTTAAATTCCTCAGCATAGAAATGCTACTTGGGATGGGTCCAATCATGGAAGTTCCTTGCATATCCCTGAAGATTTTGATTTTACACAAGCAAAATAGTTTAGTTTGCAAAAATTGTAAAATAGCACATTTAATGTATCCATATATTAAGCATCCGTTGACTTTGAACTCTGCAGAGTAGCAGAAAAATCCCAAGACAGATAATAAAATGAAATTATTGAAGTTTTACTTGTATCAAAAGTTACTATGGTTATATGAATATCAGTACATGAGTTCACTCCAGGACAGCACATGGACCAGTATTTTGTATGGCTTGTGCCAGATGATTATCAACATTGTTTTACTTTGAGGACACATACAGAAATGATGAATTGTGAATGTCTTTACAAGGGTCATATGTAATTCCATGGTTTCAAAACCACAAGTATTGTCCTTTTTTGGCATTTAAAAACAAAATACTTACATTCGGTTGACTGATCTCCAATTTTGAATGAGATCAGGGATCTTTCCAGAAATGCCAGTCCCATCTATCCTACTATATATACATGAAAAAGTATGTTTTTATCAAATGAATAATGTGTGTGTGTGTCTATATATATAACCATAAAAGAATGTAGAAGTGTGAAACACAATAACCAAATACATACAAATCGGTGAAGTTAGTGAGCTTGGAAAATGTAGAAGGCAACTCGCCTGTGATGTTATTCGCAGTGATGAAACTGCAAGGGAAGAGGTATAAATCCAAAGAAGAAAGTTATGTTTGCATACTTTAGGAAAGCTGGAAGAAGAATACAGATTCGAGGTTTATAAAAGGAAGAAGATTTAAAAGGCCTCACAGTCTCTGTAAGGTCAATATGTTTCCAATCTCAGGAGGGATAGTGCCTTCAAGACGGTTGTTTTCCAACTGCCTGAAAATTCAAAGTACTGGAAGTTATATTTTTGCCCTTTCAAGTTCATAAACATCAATAGGGGATTGTTTTTCATTAAGATGTTATGGCACGAGATACTTTTAAAATAGATATACTTTTGACATATCAATTGTTCGAGGCTATGCATTAAAATCTAGCATTGCTCGCACTTATGTATGTGTAGTAAAATTAATTCTGAAAAATATAACTGACAAAGATTTAAGTGCAGGCATGCTCCCAAACTCCTTCGGTATATGTCCGGACAACTGATTCCCTTGGAGGGACCTATTTGTAATTTTCACATTTTTGTAGTTAGAAAAACTTAAAAAGAAAAATGAGCTATTGAGATGGTCATATTCAATGAGACATGAAAGGGGAATGAGTACTTACAAATTAAACAGTGGAAGGCTGGACCACACTGACGGGATCGTACCACTCAAACAATTTCGAGATAAATCACTGAAAAATGATATTTTTTGTTCTTAAGCCATTAAAGAGTACCATCTGGTAAGAATGGCCCAATGATCTGATAATTGTTGATATGGTACCAGCATCACTCTAAGTTTACACCAAGTCAGAGACTCAAACTGTGAGGTAATAAGTGGTACTGTAAATAGCAATGTGTAAAAACAGCTGCTATTGAAATCTTCTAGAGCTTAACTACTGCACAACTACTAATCTAATAAATAGATATCCTTAAGCACCGAAAAATGACAAGAAAACCCAAAATCAAAGATCAAATTGAGATTTAGCCAATAGTCATTACGGCTAGTACTGGACACGACCAGAAGGGTACCAAGAATATATGTGATAGTGAAGTGATTGCGTACAGATCTCTCAGATATGTAAGATTCGCGATTTCTTCAGCCAGCACTCCGGTCAGGTTCTGACGTGTAAGCTGTCTAAATGGCATACAATATTACAATATAAAAGAAATATCATAATATTAGGTCGCTGATATAGGAATATTTCAGAAAGAGCTACCAAAGTGGCAAATTGTAGGTTTGATAGCACATCAAACCTGACTAGCAGCATTGGTTAACAATATGTGCTCACTGTTACTTACATATGCTTACTTTGAGCAAAACTAGGGTGTGATGTGCTCACCAAGAGAAGTTGGTGAACACACCACCAAAAGACTATCGGATTAGCTTCAAACGACGAATCCAAATCATTGAAATCCATCTACTTCGTGAGTGATGCATGTACATGTAAAAATTTTAAAGTTTTGAATTCATTTAGCACATGGTCAAGTGGTAAAAAAAATGAACATTTTATAAGTTATTTTTTAAATTGTTTTTGTATACATGCATCACTCACGAAGTACATGAATTTTAACGGTTTGAATTCGTAGTTCGAAATCAATCCGATAGCCTTTTGGAGGTGTGCTCACCAACCCCTCTTGGTGAGCACATCACACCCTAGTTTTGCTCGGTTACTTTTACGTTCTCTAGGTATATCTTGTTTTTGCAAATATAACAAGAGAAGTAAACTTCCTTGTATTTACAATTTTGGTCCCATTGAACTTTGCAAATAACTGAATTGAAACAAATAAACAACATAAGCCCAAATGGTTTCAAAACCAGTATAGGTTCCACACTCACTGGTACAAACCGGTATTTGACCTGAACACCTAAGCAGTGGAATCGATACGTACCCACTACAAAATAGTTTTCTTAACTATAGATAGATTGGCTTAACATCTACCTAGAAAATAGTTCTCTCCATAATACAACATATTCACATAAAAGAAAGAGTGATAAAAATAAAATAAAAAATGATTATCTAAAGAAGAGAGGCGTGGACTTACAAGCTGGTTACATGGCAAGTGGAATTGTTATCGAAGGCACAATCACAGGTCACGTTACTTGTTTTAGAGTTATAAGTCCCATTGATCCAGCCATTGGTGCCATTGCATGGATTCACACTAAAGTCCCAGTCTGTTTTATTCAACTTCTTCCCTATTGCCTTCAGAGCTTCCACTAAATAATTTCAAAGGAGAAATAATAAAAATAGAGGAAATTGGGTTCGTCAACTTGATAAATCACTGGACACCTCCAAGCTATCTTTCTAAGTTTTTGTGTTTGACAATTAACATTTCCAAATTATTATAAACGCTTCATGCAAAGACAATGATAGATAGAGAATATTTATTATGAAAATTAAGAACTGGACTCCTCAATTTTTGAAGTTCCACGCTCCACTACTCTCGTTATCGCAATAATCCAAACGGAAACAAAGAAAATAGAAGGGCCAATCTTTCATTGAACACTTGTACTTCTAGATCTAAAAAGATTCAAATAGGGTAAAAAAAAATTTGACAAGGGGAGTTACCTTCTTGTTTGGGAAGAGACTGAGCTTGAGATCTTATACAAGCGAAAGAAGTGAAGCTAAGCAAGATCAGGAGAAAATAATGGTAATTATTACGGGAAATTTTTTGCAATGCCATCTTCATTTTTCCCTCTTGTTCTTCTCTTCTCCAGCGCAAGAGGATAAACACCCCAGTATCCACTGTATGACTGTATCAGTATCAAATTGTCAAATTCGGTGTGTTCTTTGGATTTTTTTTTGTTTTTTTTGTTTTTAATTGGTTGAAGGAGACTGATGCCTTTGAATTCGCACATGTTGATAGGTGCGACCGTGCGAGACATTCTGTCTAGTAAAAAGCCTTTTTTACCGTTTGTTAATTGGATTAGCAGCATGTGTTGAAATTTTTAAGGGAGAATTTCATATATACCTCTCAAATACTGTGAAATTACATATTCACCGTCCAAATTTCTGTAATTACATATTTATCATCTAATAATCTAATACTTCACATATTTATTCAATTAGTCAAAAAATGAGATTAATTAAATTTAATGTTATATAAAAAAAAGTTTTTTTAGTCTCTTTTTCTTCTCTACTCCTTCCTCTTCTGTGCGCATATTTTTCCTCACTTTTTTTGGTGTAACTTTTCCCTTCCTGCTAAAATTCTCTCCTCATCTCGTCTCTCCCGCTAAAACTCAGAGAGAAGAGAGCAATAGACTCAAAAATTAGGATTTCAACTCCAGCTTGATCGTCTAAAAACAATGTAACTACTCCACTTTTTCTAACATAACAACTCTAGTTGAATTTAATGTTGATATCACAATCTGTTATCAAAGTAGTATTGAGTTTGAGAATCTGTGTTTTGTTACTGGCTCAATTTGTAATATCTGTTTTTAATTTCTTATATTGGGTATAAAGGAGAACAGATCCAAGAAAAATAAGATAAGGTGTTAAGTTAATTCTTAATTAATTATAGCTTTAAGAATATTACACATAATTAATATGAATTTTGGGTATATTTGATATATACAGTAATATTGAATAAATATGTGAGTTATTCGATCTTTAGATGGTAAATACATAATTATAGAAATTTAAATGGTAAATATGTAATTTAACAGTTTTTGAGTGGTATATATGAAATTCCCCCAACTTTTTATTTTCTATAAAAATGAAAAACTTCAAATCATTGGGTCTTTGGATCTTGTCAGTATACTGAGGATAAATTATTGCATGGACCAGTACGACCGCGACGCGTGCTATAGATTTGTTTGCTGACATGCGGGGCCACGATGATAGCTGTTAAGAAAACTGCAATTCTGGAAAGTGGAAACCCGTTCAAGGATTTTTTGTCAGTAATTATATTGATAAATCACCACCCAACTTTTCTTCATATTTGACAACAGCCAATATTTTATCTATTTTTTAATAACAGTACAAGTGTACAACTGACAATCATCACTAGATTAAAAAATTAAACCGAGCAAGAAAGGGCTAAATCCACGCAAATCCTTATCTACTCGTAATTGAGCCTATGTAAATTTGGAGACGAAGTTTAACTTTTCTTGCATTTTAAGTAATCTGTGTTCTAGGAGATGGTGCATTAGCTAGATAATGATAAAAGAAGTGTCACTAATTTAGAAATTTACTTTACTCTTTTACAAAAAGTTGAGTGTGACTGTGCTGTATTGTTGCTTGAACTAGGTAAAATTGGTTTAGTGATTAGACCCTGGTTTTGGATGGCTGCTGGTGACAATGTTAGACTGAACTAGTTAAAGCGACAATAGAATCTTTTTAATTCCAACTAAAGTCGAATAAAAAAATAAAAAATTCCAACTAAGGCAGGGTGTTACTTTTACTTGCCAGAAGAGTAAATCGAGAAAAGAAGCAACCAGAGGCTAGAGCTCTTGTATAAGAATTCGTATCCTCTGCATTAACTCCAAATGGAATCTTTTGAGTTAATGAATTCTAACCATTTAATATGTTTTAAGATTTGTGCAGACTAGATTTACACTAATATTAAAGGGCTCCATATATCATAAGCATTAGACAAATTGACTCCATATATCATAAGAATTCGTATCCTCTGCATTAACTCCAAATGGAATCTTTTGAGTTAATGAATTCTAACCATTTAATATGTTTTAAGATTTGTACAGACTAGATCTACACTAATATTAAAGGGCTCCATATATCATAAGCATTAGACAAATTGACTTCATTTAAAATCAGACGGTTGAGATTCATTAACTCACAAGATTTCTTTTTGAGTTAATGCAGAGGATATGTATTCGTATTGTTTGAATTTGTATCCTCTGCATTAACTCAAAAGAGAATTTTTTGTGTTAATGAATATTAAAGGGCTCCCTATATCATAAGCAGTAAAGGTGTCAATGATATCCTTTTAGTCGTTTACCTGACCCATATCGTATTCAATAAGGCAAATATGTGTAAGGTTTTCTTTTTCGTTAGCTTATTGGATATGGGTATGGGTAATGATATTTCTTTCGTTAGCTAAATGGGCAAGGGTACGGATAAAGACTATTTCGTACCCGTTATCTAGGGTGATTATATAAAATATAATAATGTGATAATATTTGAGCAATGATTAGTGAGTGCTTTTATTATTTAGTATATCATTTTTGTTGTAAGAAAAATATTAAACATATTACTTTTATTTGTATATTTTGTTCTTTAATTAAATAATTAATTTTTTTGAAAGATATATTTTTGTTTTTGAATTTTCTTGTTTTATAAAAGAATATAATTTAGTTGAAATTATTGTATAATTATTATTTTTTTATTAGTAATATTATTGTATATGTGCGAAATAAATTAGCTTTGATGTTTTATTTGTAGAATATAATAAAACTAATTATTATAGTTGTACTATTCGTTATTCACTCTCTACTATTTCATTATCTGATAATTTGAATATTTAAGGATAAGATAGAATAAAGTCAAATTTGAACGGATAATGATAGAGTATGGATAAGATCATTTTTAGTGGGTATGACTATGAAAATACTTTCATTCTATCTGTATTGTACTCATTGACACCTCTAGTAAGTAGGGATCGAATTGACTCTGTTTAAAATGAGATTGTTGAAATTCATTAACTCGAGAGATTTCTTTTTGAGTTAATGCAGAGGATACGTATTCGTATCGGATCCACGCAACTAAAACTACTAAACCAAAATTATTGTTTTAGGTATGGCCATTTGGTTCTGGCGGGCCCATGCCCCTTGGACTCGTAACAGTTATTTTGACAAGGAATTTGTGGCTAGTAGAGCCTACAAAGAGTCGGTCCTACTATTTTGTTACTGTCTTCGTATCTATCAAAGAAAATATACAGGAAATCAAAATCATTATTCAGAAAAATCATTGTTCTTCAAAAAAAAATCACTGTTCAGAAGAGTCTAATTTATCACCATTCACCAATATGTTTCTGTCATACCTCCATCGTTATCATCATCATATTTCGTATATAGCCATAGAGTCACATCAGAGTTATGTATAATCTGACCGTTGTCTGTTTTTGGATAAAATTTTGTTTACTTTTGAATAGTCAACAATTTGAATCAGTTAATTCATAGCAGTCCGCATCCCGCTAATACTACTAGTAAT
This sequence comes from Carex pumila, assembly GCA_033356055.1. Taxonomy (NCBI): domain Eukaryota; kingdom Viridiplantae; phylum Streptophyta; class Magnoliopsida; order Poales; family Cyperaceae; genus Carex; species Carex pumila. The sequence goes on along the minus strand of JARJHM010001162.1, from coordinate 28,584 downwards.
ATTTTTATTTTTTCTTGATAAAAATTCTGGTCATGTTCATAATCATATATAATATGTAAGAGTTTGAACGTAGATTTTCTTTGTGTTGGTTTTTCTGTGTTTCAACGTGGTTCATTAAATAGATTAACAAAAGTAAACTGAACCTCTTAGAAAAATTGTGCTGTTAGTATGATAATTTCATATCTCATCAACCCAGTGACAAGTGAGCATGGTGCATGGTCATGGAGGTCAGAATTTTGGAGAAGTCAACTACTCTCCTGCCCATGCTCATACAATTGAATTACGCGCCGTAATTTTGGTTTCCTCTTTTAAACATTTTCTCCGTGTAAAATGGACCGCATAATATTCATCACTTCAGCTTGATAAGTAGTTGTGATTTTATAGTTAAAGACTTTCATATTGGAGTCAAATTAAAGCATACGATGCTTTAATTTTTTATGCATAAATCCGTACTATTTTATTTATTAATATGTAACATAACATCATTTTTTTTTATACAGGGATCGACTGACTATCTTTCAGTCAATTTCTCTCGTTCATTCTCCAGTCAATAACTATTTGTGAGGACCATTAACTAATCGAACTTTATTAATTACTTGGGAACCACCTGATATTTAATAGATTTTATAATTGACGCATGCAAATATGAATACCTATGCGCACAAGTGTTAATATATAATATATTAAGTATTCATACCTAAGATACCAAGTATTTCAATAAAAAAACTGAACACATCACACACACATCTTTTACATGTTTTTAGAGTTGAGTTTTTTTTCTGTTCAATTTCATCAATATTTATGACCATCTTTGAGAAAATTTGTAAATCTAAAACCATGGATATCTTCTACGTAATTTTCTTTTTCAAATGAGATCTATGATGACATACTTTTGGGTTGTCCGTCGAGCAAGTATTCATAACTTGTCGTGCAAATATTCATCGTTGTCATGTAATTATTTATATCTTGTTGAGCTAATATTCATACCTCATAATACATTATCTATGGGGATCACTAACTACTTAGGTAACCACCTAATATTTGATAGATTTTACAACTATCACATGTAAATATGGATGAATATGCATGCAGATGTTAATATATAATATATCAAGTATGAATACTTGCGCGGCGGACAACTCAAAAATACTTCATCATAGATCTCATTTGAAAGATAAAATTATTTTGAAAACGTCTGTGACTTTAGATTCGCAAAAAAATTCACAGATTGTCAAAAATATATGCGACATTAAAGTAAGAAAAAAAATCATAAAATATAAAAAAATGAGTATGTGATAAGAAAGATTGTTTAAAGAAATAATTCATATCTTACATATAAATACTTACTATATTAGATGTTAATACTTGTGTGTATAAGTATACATATTTATGCGCATCAGTTGTAAAGTTTTTCAAATATAAGTGGTCCCCCACATTATTAATGACTAATACATATTTTATTTTATTTTTTTGTGCTAGAAGTTGTGGTCCCCTCATATAATTAATGATTGGGGGATGAATGGGGGAAATAAACTGGGAGAAAGAAATCTTTATTCTTTTATATAAGAGGAGGGTTCAAATGCATCCAAATTTTTGTGCACCCAAATGCATCTTATCTTTCAAATTTTTTTTCTCCATTTTCAAAGTTCAAATAGCCTATTCGAACCGTTAGATGCGATCTATATATTAAGATGTGCTTGGAGACCAAATTTTACATTTTTTGAAATTTTTTTACTACTTATTAAGCCACTTTGAAAATCGTTGATTTTACATTTTCTGGACTATTAGATCAGCGATTTTCAAAGTGACTTAATAAATAGTAAAAAAATTTCAAAAAATGTGAAATTTGGTCTCCAAATACATCTTAATATATAAATCGCATCTAACAGTTTGGATTTACTATTTGAACTTTGAAAACAGAGAAAAAAGATTGGGTGCATTTGAACCCTCCTCTTTATATAATATCCTTTTCATCTACTTATTTTTGTAAAAAGAAATTCATCTACTTATATGATTCAGTACTAACTTCATTTAAATGATCAAATGTAATGTTTTTTGTCATGCTTCAGAATGATATATATTAATTTTCCCCAAAACAATTTGAAAATTTACACGGAGTAGAAATGTAAGAGGACCAACTTTTTAATACTTAAAATAAATACAAATTTTCCTTTTTAAGTAATACATAAGCTGCTAAAATATTTTAAAATTACACATATAATAAGTGCCACAGGGGTAATAAATGAACCATATATCAATTGCCAGCCAACTACTCCCGAATAAATACCAAATAAATAATCTGTGACGACTGTTTCTCTTTTTCTAGAATACATTATAATATTCCACTCCGGGTTCCAATTTATTCTTTGAATGAATCAGAGTAACCAGTTTTGACTCGCAAGTGGCAGCAGTACACTAAAGACTAAAGATACAGCATTGAGTAAATTTTCCGTTCCAATTCAACCAAATCAAGTTACGTAGTGTGACACCGGGACGCATTTTTGGAAAACAAAGGACTTGTCACAAGTAGATGTCTCGTGCATGAACAGTATTTCTGCTATATTTATTTTTTCAAATTTACTTATTAAATTATTTCGAAATGTGTGTATAAAAAACTTTTGAAAAAAATTGCTTTGAAATTCGTTCTTGAAAAAAATTAAATAGTTAAATTCGGAAAAATAAAGATAACATGATTACTATTTATAAGAAGAGAATAACAACGGATTTCATTTGTAAGGCAATTTGGTTGCTACTTAACTTACTACAGATCTTTTTTCTTTTCTTTTTCCAATTAGTCAGGTCCGCTGAATAGTTGAACACTTGAACGTTGACCCGGTATATAAATTTAGTACAAGAGACTGCCACAGAGAATTGGGAATGAAGTGTGTGGGGACAGAGAGGTTATGGCCACGGGCCCACGGCCAACTGGACACACCGAAGGCGGCAAGCCCGCATCTTCGATCTGCATTAACTCAAAAGAGCATCTTTTGAGTTTAATACATGTCAGCCGTCTGATCAGGATCCGACCAAATCGAGCCCACGACTACAACGCCCGGGTCCCTTTAATATTAGTGCAGATCTCAATACGGTCCATATCTAAACGCACGATCTGCTAACGCAGAGGATACGAGTTTCGGGAATAGGGATGGTGAATTGGTGATAAGTATTAACGAGCGATAGATGACAAATCAGACAAATCAAATCAATTTCTTGTCTGTCCGAATAAAGTTATGTAGCGCCAAACCTAATCTAAAGATTTTTTTTTTTTTTGAGGAAATCTAAAGAAATATTATGACATACTGTTTGCCTGATAGAGATGGAAAATTTGAAATGAGGTGACTGGTAAGTTCTGTGGTCTTTTTTTCCTTTTTTTTTTTTTCTACACAAGTCTACATCGGATTTCTTATTATATGACATGAGGTAAGTTGTTAAAACTGTTAATTAGTATTATTAAATTATTGTTTTGTCAAAATATTGCGCAACAATTATGGGCCCAATGATGATTTTAGTTAGTGTATTAATGGTCGGGCGGGTACGGGTACCCCGGGTATATCCGGGCACGGGTACGGGTACGTCTCGGGTACGGTATGATGGATACTAGTAGGGGTGAGTAAATTGCTCATAACTCGCTCACTAAATGCTCACTTAAACTCACTCATTTATCCGCTCACTTAAACTTACTCATTTATCCGCTCACTTAAACTCGCTCATTAACAACTCGCTCATTTATTAAATGAGCGAGCATGAGCATGTCCCAACTCGCTCATTTAAAATTCGTCACATCTAATCTCGCCGCCATATTCAATCCCAAATATTCATAATTTATATATTTATTTATTTTTTAAAACAGACGCCTCATAGTTTATACATTCATTTTTTTAGTACTCATAACTTATTGGATTTTTATTAGTGTGCTATTGTTAGTTTATGTTGTTATGATTCTATTTTTTAATACCGTTGATTTTTTGTTATTATTCTATTTAATTAATTGAATTATGACAATTTATTAAATTTTAGTACTCATAACTCGTAAGAACTCGTATCCTCTCAGGTATTGCACAATTATTGTAGAGGATCACTTAATTTACGGTTTGAGATTAAATCTCAACCGGCTTGGGATTCGGGTCACTGTAGGGGGCTGTATTTTTAGGCTTTGAGATTCGTGCCAAGTTAAAAAGTACGGTTCAGATCTAGTAATTGTAAAAGATTCCATTATCAGGTATTGGAGAGGATGTGAATTCAACTCGTGAGCCACTCATAACTCGCTCATTCAAAACTCGCTCATTTTTGACTCGCTCGCTTTAACTCGCTCATTTATTGAATGAGCAAGCACGAGCATACCCTAACTTGCTCATGCTCGCTCATTACTCACCCCTAGATACTAGGGTATACAGGTACGGGTATGTCGGGTATTTTTTTCAAAAACCATACCCTACCCGTCCTATACCCGTACCCGTGTACCCTTGACGAGTAGGGCGGTCCGGATATGGGTAGGGCGGGTACGGTTATTTTTTTTTTACTATTTTTTTTTTGTTTTTTTGTTTTCATGTTTTTTCCTTTTTTTTCCCTGTTATTTTTTTTTGTTTTTGTTTTTGTTTTTGTTTTACTTTAAAACAATAAAATATAAATATAAATAAAAAAACAAAAATTAAAATAGAATTTTAAAAACAGAATTTTAAAAACAGAAATTAAAAAACAGAAATTAAAAAAAGAAATAAAAACAGAATTTTAAAAACAAAAATTAAAAAATAGAAATAAAAACAGAATTTTAAAAACAAAAATTAAATTGAATTTGGGGTTTGAATTGTTGGGTCGAGTATAAGGGTATGGGTAAGGGTAGACGGGTACCCGGGTAGGGTAAAGTCGGGTACAGGTAAGGTCGGGTACGGGTATGGTCAGGTATTTGTTCAAAAAAACCGGTTCAGTCCGTTTTTTGCCCGTACTTGTGTACCCGAGTACCCGACCCATACCAGGGCTCGAGCACGGGCGGGTAGGGTAGGATATACCCTTAACGGGTATAATTAATGCTCTGATTTTAGTATACCAGCTTGTGTTCGTAAAAATTTTGAATTTTAATATCCACCGTCAGATCTTAATTAAGCAGCATTAAACTCTATGATAGTTTTAAAAATAATGTGAAGAAGCCCACCCGTAAAATCTACTCTCTCTCTCTTTTTTTTTTTTTTTAAAATAGAGAAGCAAGCTATTAAATGGGTCAAATTGACAACAGTGCATATATGTGTGTGTAATGAGCTATGCTACTCCATGGAGTAAAACGCGTTTATGCTGCACGCTGTATTTTTATTTTGAAAGTTCAAACGACCGATCCGAACCATTAGATGTGATCTCTATATTGAAATGTGCTTGGAGACCAAATTTTATATTTTTTAGAATTTATTTACTATTTATTAAGCAATTTTGAAAATTGTTATTTTGCTGTGAACAATAAAAAATAGTGAAAATTTATGGATCATCGGATTAGTAATTTTCAAAATTGCTTAATAAATAGTAAAAAGTTTTTAGAAAAATATAAAATTTGGTCTCCAAGCACATTTCAATATGGAGATCATGTTAAGTAGTTCGGATCTGTTATTTGAATTTTCAAAATAAAAATATAGTGTTATGGTGCACCAACGCGTTTTACTCCATAGAGTAGTGTAGCTCATCTCTCTCTCTCTCTATATATATATAAAAAGTGTGGCTAAATTGCTACCGGCAGTATTTTAGCCAAGTATTGCCAGAGCTATATTTTATTATGTTCAATCTATATTAAAATCTACTTGGAGATCAAATTTTATATTTTTTGGAATTTTTTTACTATTTATTAAACTGGTTTGAAAACCGTTGTTTTCAGTAAATTTCTACAGCATTGAAAACAACGGTTTTCAAACCAGCGTAATAAATAGTAAAAAAATTTCAAAAAATATAAAATTTGGTCTCCAAGTAGATTTTAATATAAATTAAACATCTAATGGTTTGGATTTGTTGTTTCAACATCACACAATAAAATATAACCCCAGTAGCACTTGGCTGAAATGCTGCCGGCAGCAATTTAGCCTCTCTCTCTCTCTATCTATCTATATATATATATGAGGAGGGATCAAGTTACAACAAGTTACAAAAAGCTTTTTTTTTTTTAATTTTGAAAGTCCAAATCGTCGATCCAAACCGTTAGATATGATCTCTACAATAAAATGTGCTTGGAGACCAAATTTTACATTTTTTGGAAATTTTTTACTATTTATTAAGATGGGTACAAAAACTAGTTAAATTCAGACCATTGAATTTTGTACTCATCTTAATAAATAGTAAAAAAATTTCAAAAAAATATAAAATTTGGTCTCCAAGCACATTTTATTGTAGAGATCACATCTAACGGTTTGGATCGACGATTTGGACTTTCAAAATAAAAAAAAAAGCTTGTTGTAACTTGTTGTAACTCAAAAAATGTTGTAACTTGATCCCTCCTCTATCTCTCTCTCTCTCTCTCTCTCTCTATATATATATATATATAGAGAGAGAGAGAGAGAGAGAGAGATGAGCTACGATGAGCCATGGAGTAAAACGCGTTTGTACTCCACATCGTATTTTCATTTTGATAGTCTAAACGACCAATCCGAACCATTAGATGTGATCTCCATATTGAAATGTGCTTGGAGACCAAATTTTATATTTTTTGAAATTTTTTTTACTATTTATTAATCAATTTTGAAAATTGTTGTTTTGCTGTAAACAGTAAAAACCAGTAATAATTTCTAGACCATCGAATCAGCGATTTTCAAAATTGCTTAATAAATAGTAAAAATTTCAAAAAAAATGTAAAATTTGGTCTCTAAGTACATTTAAATATGGTGATCATGTTGACAGGTTCGGATTGTTTGTTTGAATTTTCAAAATAAAAATATAGTGCCATGGAGTACCAACTTATTTTACTCCATGGCTCACCGTAGCCCATCTCCATATATATATGTGTGTGTGTGTGTGTGTGTGTATAGGAATATGCTAGCATGCTATGCATAGCATAGAGCCTCTCCGTGCAACGGCTTGGATTTCAACTTTTCAAAATCCTAACGGTCGATCCGAACCGTTCATCTTGTTCTCCATATTAATATGTGTTTGGAGACCAAATTTCATATTTTTTGGAATTTTTTTACTATTTCTTTAGATTTATTGAAAATCGCTGTTTTTTTATGGTCCAGATTTGCTGAAAACAGCGATTTTTAATAAATCTAAAACAATAGTAAAAAAATTCAAAAAATGTAAAATTTGGTCTCCAAACACATATTACTATGGAGAACAAGATGAACGGTTCGGATCAACCATTAGGATTTTGAAAAGTTAAAATCCAAGCCGTTGCACGGAGAGGTTCTATGCTATGCATAGTATGCTAGCATATTCCTATATATATATATATATATATTCTAAAACCTTCACAAAGATTGAGTCCTGAAGGATAAATCAAACTTTTAGTTTTTGATTTTGATTGGAGCTATCAAAGGTCTTAGAATTTTTTTTTTTCTAACCAACTGTGTTAGACTTTTTTCTTCAACGGTGCATACTTTTAAAAGAGAAAACTGAAACTAATACAAAATAATAAATCCTAAAATGGACCAGATGTGTTTGATACTTTGAAATATAAAATTAGTCAAAGTATGTGACAACTTCTCCAATGTTTTCTTTTCACAAGAATATAAAAAAATGATCTGCGTAGAAGAACGAATATATTTTCTTGTAAGAATGAAAGTTGTCAAGAACCAAAAATGTGTATTAATCCGTTCAAAAGAGTGCTGCTAATAGGAATATGATCAAACTAGTTGAATTTTTCTATATATATTTTCTCGTGAGAATGATACTTGTTAAGAACCAGAATGTGCATTAATCTGTTAAAAAGAGCGCTGCTAATCGGAATATGATCATACTAGTTGAATTTTTCTATATAGAAGAAGAAAACTTGGGAGTAGGTCCGATGTTTATTGAATCTACTTTAGGTGCAATGAGTTCTAGAACCGTCTGATTTGTTTTAAAATATGTGTCCTCAGATTTAATATTCGTGTATGGCTGCATTAATTGTCGTGCGTATGGATTTTGAAACAAATCAAATGATTATGGAGTCCATTAGATTCAAAAGTAAATCCAATAAACATCAGACCTGCACTTTTCTCATGGAAGAAGAGTTTATTTCCCTCAAGAAAAAAAAGAAGAAAAGTTTATTAGAGCTGAAATTGGAAACAATCCCCTAGCATTGGAAGACGAGCATTAGAAAAGTACGCTATTCCGCTTGAAATCCGGTGCCAAACACAAAATAGCATTTTAGAATAGTAAATATTGGATTCCTCTGCTATTCCAACCCAATAGCCTGGAGCCCATTCCAGATGGGCTTAAGCAGGATAAATTAAAATTAAAAATAAAAATATACGACTAACTGACCAAGGAGGAAGTCAATGACCTAGATTTTGACAAATCAAAGAAAACCTAATCAGCAGAACGAAGAAAAAAAAATGCAATCAAGGACTTGCATTTTCATAAATCAAATAAAACTTACGGGTGGAAACAAATCATTTTCAGTGGCAGAGCAGTTGTCTACTCTTGGTCCAACCTTTAATTTTTGAAAAAAAAAAAAAACCGTTTCTTTTGTCGTTTTTTCAGAGAAATTATAAAAAATATTCTTGTGTTTAAAATAATAAAACAATTATGTTCTATTCTGAAATTTTTTACCATTCTATCTTATTTTCTGACTCAACCCTTGATCATTTTCCTTTGAATATGGATTGGTTTGAATTTATTACCTCTTGAACCTTAATTATCAAAATAAATCCTTAAATATGGCAAATTCAAAATGTTTCTAGAATCTCATTCCTGGATTTTTATCAATATGCAGTCAACTACTCTTGATCCTTGCCGCTTTACACGTAACCAGCCACAAGTTATGGCATATAGTTACGATTGCATACAGCTTAAGAATCAGGCTTAATGTTGTAGTCATGTAGAATTGATAGTTCTTTTATATACATTTCGAACAAAACAATCAGCATAGTTGTACAATTTTCTCGAGCAAAAAAGATAGGAATCTACAATAATCCTGCGTCTCAACTGGTGCCTTGTAAAAACAGGTTGGGCCAATTTTATGGCCTAGCGGTGCCGCTTACCGCTTACGCTAAAGAAGACAAATTTGCGTTTTGCCTCATCTAAAGAAGGCCAATTTGCGTTTTGTCTCATCAAGCAAAATTTGCAATGTTTGCCGAATTCACATCCCCTCAGGTTGCCTGACCGAGTATAATTGAAACGGACGGTCCAGGATCCGTCTTTTTTAAGTTGGCACGAATCTCAAAGCACAAATAATACTGGCCCCCTGCGTCATCCCGAATAGGCGCCAGCTGAGAGTAAATCTGGGCCGTCCCTTTCAATTTTGTTGGACCATGTTTTCCTCCATAAGAAATAAATGTATACAAGTATAGGGGAAAAAAAAGGAAAATTTTCAATGTACTCATTCAAACTTTAAAAATAGTCAATATTCCCATAAATACATTATAAGAGTCAATATCTCTATATAAACTCAACTTTATCTCTCTTATCCTCTTTTATTTAATCATTTTAAAAATAAAATTAATAAATTTACCCTCCTCACTCATTTCTCTCTCCTTCCCCATACACGAAGGCATATTAAGTTTGATTGATTCACAATGAATACTGGAGAGTTGTTATGTCATCCTTCGTTTTATATTTTGTTGATTAATTTCTTAATTGCTACTCTATGAGGCCCTGATTGGATCTAAACAATCAACGAAAATAAATTACAGTAGAAATGAATCATTTTTTCCTAACTTCGATTATCTGTGTCCGATTAAAGAAAAAAGAGAAAGCATCTTATTCTATAAAATTTCTCACCCAAATCCTTTATAAAAAAACATTATTCCTCGTAGCTATAAAACTGACTAATACCATCTAAACCTGTCTCAAAGCTTTTTACAGACAACTGATCAACAGTGAGGACTTCTACTCTTGGCAGCGTTCGCTACTAATTCAAGCTTTTCTGGATTGCGATAGATCCTTGATTCATTGAAACCGGAGGAGAGAGAAATCCTTTTTGACCGCCGTGCTGGGAGCAAACTGCGGCAATACGAGACTCCTTTTTTTGTCTTGGTAATTCTCCCCAGGTCGTGGAGAAAGCCATGGGGCTATGAGATTGTTTTTTTTGTTTGTTTGTTTTGTGTGTATGCAGTGAATTAGAGCGGGAGACAGAAGGAGGGAATAAGGGTATATTTGTCAATTTTATTTTGAAAATAATTAAATAAAAGATAAAATAAATTAAAGGGAATAAAAAAAATAAAGTTCAGTTTACATGAAGATATTAGCTATTATGATGTATTTATGGGAATATTGGTTATTTTAAAAGTTTAGATAGACACACCGGCAATTTTCCCCCAAAAAAGAAAACCAAGTGGTTACCTTTATTTTTGAATTAGACATTTTTCCTCATTTTAGTAATTTAAATAAATACATTGTTCCATCTAAAATTCATGCAAGTGCAACAATACAATTATTATAACATTTTGGCAGAAAAAATGTTGCATCTTTATCAGCATGCCCTTCAAATTTATTTTTCTCTTATTAACATGTCCTAATTTATTTATTTCTCTTGGAAAACTGCAAGCAAGTTACATGCGGGAGCCGGAAAGTCGGCGTCTAGAGGCATTGGAGACTGCCACTTGGCCGAGTCGGTCACCCTCATTTGACATTTCTCTTTCTTTCAGAGACATGTAATGGCGCAACCATACCCCAGTATATACCTGTAGAATCAACAGATAAAATTAATCAAAGTAATACTCAATTACTCAAACAATGTAGATAGAGGGTTGTTGGTGTTTAATAATTTCTATACTTCAACATTATGTTTTGAGATCTTAAATGGTAGACAGAGTAAAACACGCGCCCCTTGGACCCTAAAGTGATGCAAAAACAATTGTAACAATGTAAAACAATCTTCTTCTAATTAAAGGATATGTTTAGCTGATTTGCTTGGATGCAAAAACAATCTTCTTCTAATTAAACTCCAATTAAAAGTTGACATGTGTAGACTACTTGGACCAAGATTTTTATTTTTAGCCAATATTTAAAAAAAACGGGTGGAAATCTGGACCATAAAAAAACAGCAATTTTCAATAAATTTAAAAAAATAGTAAAAAAATTTCAAAAAATATAAAATTTAATCTCCAAACACATTAATATGGAGAACAAGATGAACAGTTCGGATCGACCGTTAGAATTTTGGAAAGTCGAATATTAAGCCATTGCACAGAGGGCCTCTATGCTATAATATAAGAGGGATCAAGTTACAATAATTTTTGAGTTACAACAAGTTATAACAACCATTTTCTACATTTTCAAAGTCAAAATCGTCGATCCAAACCGTTAGATGTGATCTCCACAATAAAATGTGTTTGCAGACCAAATTTTACATTTTTTGGTATTTTTTTACTATTTATTAAGATGGATACAAAATTCAATGGTCTAAATTTGACTAGTTTTTGTATCCATATTAATAAATAGTAAAAAAATTTCAAAAAAGGTAAAATTTGGTCTCCAAGCACATTTTATTGTAAATATCACATTTAGCGGTTTGGATCAACGGTTTGGACTTTGAAAATGTAGAAAATGATTGTTGTAACTCAAAAATTGTTGTAACTTGATCCCTCCTCATAATATAATATATGTATATGTATATATGAGTAGAACTAGGGTGTTCTTAAGCTCACCAAAGTGTTTGGTGAGCTTAACTCCAAAATCCATCAAATTTGTTTCAAATGATGAATCCGAACCGTTGAAATCCGTTTACCTTATGAGTGATGAGTCTACATGTGAAAATTTTAAACATTCGAATTAATTTAATATAAAGTCAAGCGGTCAAAAAAAATTCAAAAAATGAATGCACTAAAATTAATTTATTAACATTCTAATTTTGACCAATTTACTTTATACTAAACTAATTTGAATGTTTAAAAATTTCACATGTAGACGCATCACACGTAAGATAAGCGGGTTCTAACGGTTTAGATTCATTATTTGATACCAATTTAATTGATTTTGAAATTAAGCTCACCAAACACTTTAGTGAGCTTAAGAACACCCTAGTTCTACTCTGTATATATAATATAATACATGTATATACATGTATATATATGTATCTATAATATGAGTTGGGCTACAGTTCTTCGCAAAGTAGAGCGAGTGTTTTATTTCACACTCGTATCTTCAATTTCAAAGTTTAAAACGTTGATCCGAACTGTTCAAGTTAATCTCCATATATTATAAAAAAAAAAAAAAAAAGACCGGGCTGTGGAAAAAATCCACGGGTAGGAAAAAAAACAGGGCCGTGGATATTTTCCACGGGTTGGGCATTTTTAAAATTCTGATTAGACCCTCATTATTTTTATTAAATTATTTAAAATATTGGGTAAAAAATAAAAATCTCGGCTACTTGGAAGTTTAACATAACAAGTATGATAATTACTATTTTTGCAGGGTTATGAGCATATTCCAGCAGTTGTGAAAGACACCAATCATATCCCATTAATGTGTTTGTGTGAAAATTTCCACCTATAGAATAATTTTGCCTCCAAAAAATAAGATCACTGGATTTGCTCAAATTATCCCTCATTTGATCCAAGTGTGCTTTTGGTGTTCCAATTTACAGTGATTCTTCTTTTCACTTGTTTGGGTCATGGCAATTGCTTTTACAAATTATATTTTCCAACCAAATCTTTCTACAGAACAAAACTAAACGAACTTATTTAAACAAAGCAAACCTGCTGAGGCCTCATGATCTTGGTATCAGGGTCATCAAGGGACTCGCGCCAGTGAGCCAGGTAGCCAGCCATACGTGGTATCGCAAATAATACAGTGAAGAACTCAGCTGGAAAACCCATAGCCCTAAAGCGATACCAAACTGTAATAGTTAATTACATACACTGGTGGCAGGACAGATGAATTAGTTGGAATAAGTCATTATACTGTAATAGTTAATTACATACACTGGTGGAAGGACAGATGAATTAGTTGGAATAAGTCATTATTTAGGTGTTACTCTGCAATTTGTTCTTTCATGCTGTCTATTGGGACTTCATATCATTCAGTAGTCAGTCAAGGCTTTCGTATCACTACTAATTTAACTCTGTTAGGATGCACCAAAATTGGATAGTCGCCATTGTCTTTATTTTTTCTGGGGTACCTTCTTTTTGTTTTTCTTATCCATGGTTAGGAATACCATATCCTTGGTTAATAATTGAGGTTGCTTTGAGCATTCTTTTCAGGGTCATTTGGGTTGATTTTCTTTTATATGACTTGGATTTTATTGATGTTTGCCATCAATAAATTCCAAACTTCACTACAGAACTTCATAATGAATGTCCATGGAAAAGGCAAAACTATGTAAACTGCATACAAATCTTTACCTATATATTAGGCCAGAGTAGAAGTCGACATTGGGATAGAGCTTCCTCTTGATAAAGTACTCATCTGATAGAGCTGCCTTCTCCAGAGAAACAGCCACCTTCACAACTCAAAATTAATAAATTTAATATCAAAACAAATTAATGGCCAAAAATAAGGTACCCAAAAGAGAAGGAAGATAACCTCTAATAAAATAAAATAAAACTAAAAAAGATAACCTCAATTAAGGGATCACGGCCAACAATGGAGAAGACCTCCTCAGCCAATTTGCGGATGACCTTTGCCCGTGGGTCGTAATTCTTGTAGACACGATGCCCGAAACCTGACATCTTTCTCTTCCTACAATTAAATCACAATAAAACTTCATATCAAGTAAACTAATTACATAATTGATACACTTAAAAGTTAAAATAGAAAGGAGCAGGCAGTTAGCATGTGAGTTCTATTGGAAGCTCATACCATGAACTGCTAGTATGTGAAATTGGGCAATGTTCGGACAATACATGACAACCAGAAGCACAGACCAGTACAAAATATGGAGAAATTACCTGTTCTTCACACCTTCAATGAAATCTGGAATGTTCTCAACCGTTCCAATCTCACCCAGCATCTTTAGTACAGCCTACATGTCAAAAGGAGATTCAATGATAGAACTGTTTTTTTTTTAAGAAGTCAATTATAGAAATTCTTGTAGCCAAAAGTAGTTCAAAGAAAATCTAATGTCAGTCTTAGGTAGCATGTCTGTCGCATATGTAACTTCCATGAGTAAAAGCTCAACTAAACTTTCATTATGTACATGAAGTCATCATTACATACCTCATTTGCACCACCATGAAGTGGGCCATAGAGAGCTCCAACTGCCCCCGCAAGTGCTGTGTACACATCAACTCCACTTCAACAAATTCCAATTTGGTTTATTAGCAAACTATTAAGAATAAGCTTACTAGTTTAAATTAGTTTAGGTGCATCAATATAGAAATGAACCTTGAAGCAAGATGACGTGCGGCAGATGTAGAACAGTTCATCTCATGCTCAGCATGTAAAATGAAGAGAATGTCCAGAACCCTTGCCAACCTAGAATTTGGCTTATATGATTTGTTACCCCTGCAACAATTAGAGATGTGTGAAGTTTTAGGGGAATCTTGGTTGAACTATGGGGCAGCATGGCATAATTGGCTTTTCTTGATTTACAGAACTTGTTGCATACATTCAAAACTTAAATGAAGTGTTTATTTTAATCCTGACAGGGCAAAAACTCCAAGACTTGAGTCAGAATTTCTTGATGTGATGTTGGTTGATCCAACTGAATAAAATTGATTCAAGTATCAATCTCACCGGCACAAACAATTCAGTGCCAGCTCGATCACATAAGCATCCAGAAAAACTCCAAGCTAGCAAGGGCATAATTGGTATCAGTGTCTATCTATAAGTTAACAATACTTACAAAGAGTCAAGCATGTATAAGAAGTTCTCCGAGTAAGAGAGATTGCTTGAAGGAAGCACTGGAGGCCTTCCTGCCAATCTCAAGTATGCAGCAGCAGCAATTGTTGGGACCTTCATCAGTACAAAAGTTAAGAAGTAGATATAGAGAAAAAGGGCAGTTAGCTTAATTATTCAAAATTCTAAAAGATACCTTGCCAAGGATGCGCACAATTTGCTTGTCCCTGATTTGCTTTGCCTTGTAAAGATCTTGCCCCTAAAATAAGTTGCAAAAGTTCCAATATAGTTACTTATGAAGGATGTAACATGAGACTTTTCATGGATACATAAATAATTCACTTTTAGTTACCCTAAGAGCTGGGTTTGCATCAGGGTGGAACACAGAGAGTGCACTCATGGCACTGACAAGCACACCCATAGGATGTGCATCATGAGGCATTGCTTGTATTATATCCTGCTCAAATAAGAAAGTACAAAAGGAACAAAGAATTACATTCCATCAAACAAAGATTGAAATATTTTGATAAACAACCAATTCTCACAACAGATATTGGAATGAACACACACAACGCAGGTCTCTATTTGGCCAAGTGTTGTTACATAGTTTATTTATTTATTTTGTTTTATGCTTACTGTGGGCTTTTAATTAGAGAAATCAATGAAATTTTCACAATTATATAGCAAAAAGGTGGAACCATCACAGACCTCTTTGTCCCTATTCCAATCCTGCACAAGATCCAGTAAAGGCCAAATAGGCCCATTAAGGCATACTGGCAATGCAAGGTTACCAGCCCTTTATATTAATGCTATACACCCTAATTGTTAATGCTTAACAGGGATTCATACCAGAACTCCTTGAGGGACAGCTGAATGCTGGGAAATGGCAAACTCCCAATCAGCCAATTGGCCTTGAGAAGGCAAATTTCCATACACTGCAAGGACAAGGTACACAAAAAGAAACAAAAGAGAATTGTCACTGTGTAAGTAAAAGTGAAAAGAAGTATATTAATTTTTACAATTCTTATAAAAGGTTATCTCACTTAAAAGATAGGCGACCTCAACAAAGGAACTGTTCTCAGCTAAATCCTCAATTGGATAGCCTCTATACCGAAGAATCCCTTCGTCTCCATCAATGTAAGATATTGCAGAGCGTACCGGGGCAGTATTGAGATAACCAGGGTCATATAGTTTGAGCCCTTTATCGTTTGGCCCTGTTGTGATCTGTCAATTTTTCAAATAAATGTTGCTTCGTTAAAAATTGCTCGCTAGAGATAGATAACTAGAAACAAATGCAGCAACCTGCCGCACAACTAAACTTACCACGGCCTCATGGTATTTAGTCCCAAGTTATATACACACAACTGGGATCACCTTGTAGAATCAGTAGTGTGGTAGATGCAATTACAAAGGTATGTATACAATAACACAAGCTTTTGAATTTCCTCTGGTTGTTCTTTTAAAGTTTCGTCTGGTTGTTCTTTCAATTGGTACCCCTAAGTTGCTTTTCGAATTTCCTCTGGTTGTTCGTTCGCCATTTTCGAGAAAACGGAATAAATAGCTCACCTTCTTAAAATCAGTAGCTTTAATCGTGCCTTCATCTGACACCTTAAATTCGTACTTTTTACCAGTTCTTCCATCCACCACCGTAATTGACCCGCACAAATTCCTTCCTGGAGCCATCGAATCTTGCACTGAGACAGGCGACCTCTCCAGTTGCGCCACACGAGCTTTGCCTACAGTTAACGCAGGGATATGGCTGGAGATCACCGCCAAGCGGCCATGAGCTGAAGATATGAACGGATTGAACTCGGATCTCTCCATGGTAAAATAAAGTGATCGTGTTTCAAGGGAATTCAAGCAAAATCGCAAAGGAGATTGAGGAAATAAAAGGAGAGAAGGCGAGAAAGGATTGTTCGCTTTGGGGTGGTCGGCCTATCAATGGGGAAACTGGCGTTAAATTAACCGTTAAAAAATTTATCCCTTAATTTATTTTCCTTAATATGAGTACTGACTAGAACATAGATACAAGCGGAAGCGTATCCTCTGCAGAGTTTTTCCGTGCGGAGCTGTGCGGATACTTTAATCTGGTCCGTTTATTTCGAATCGGACCGATCAGATTAGATCCTGCCCGAAATTTAGAAAAACTAAAAATTTGCGGAACTGTTAATTTAGTCCGTCCGATCCGAAACGAACAGACCAGATTAAAAGATCCGCACAGCTCCACACGGAAAAACTCTGCAGAGGATATCATTTTGATACAAGCAGCGTCTAAGATTAAATATTGTAGGACCCACTTGCTGGCTCGACGGATAATTCATCCAGTGACGTAGCAAGTGACGTACTAAAAATCAGGCAGATAATTTTCACTAGAAGATGTATACCTTCGTATTTACGGACCAATCTGAAACTGTCCAAGATTAAAAGCTTGAAGATTCTAAGGAGAATGTAAGATTGTCGTAAAGATAGATGGTGATGTTAGACGCGCCTACATATTGGGATTTGGGAAATCGGAGGCGTGAAGGATGAGGAGAAGTGGAATTGAAAACGAGCTGACGCGGCTGTCTTATTTTGCGTGAGATTTTATGAGATCGTTTTATATTGTTTCTCGTAGGCTGTACAAAATATTCGTAATTCGTGATTTGATTTGAGTTTGATTGGGAAAAGTTTGTAAAAGATTTGATTTGAAATAGTTTGAAATTAATTTAAATTAAATTTAAACTGGATCTGATTTATTTGAAATAGATTCGTGAATTATTTTAGTTCAAGTTTCAAAGTAACATAAATTGTTTATTTTTGTTGATAACTTATGTTCGTGATGACTTAAAAATTAAAACATAAGGCCGTTTAGTTATAAGTTATAATTCGTAAATCGTAATTTTTGTTTTCAGTTCTAAAATTCTAAACGACACTTATCTTTCGCTTCTGGCGACTACAATTAATCTTTTTTGTTGTAAAAAAGTTCATAAAAAATTTGAAATTGAGTTCGTAAAAAAATTAATTTGAAATTAATTCAAATTAAACTTAAACTAAAATAAGTACGATTTGATTAGATTCGTTTGCAGCTGTAGTTTCTGGTCCCATTTGTTTTCCTGTCTAAATAGGAGTGAGTTAAACGAAAAGTATATTTAACCTGTTTTGTCAGCATCCGTATACCGTATTCCAATAATTTGTTCATAAAAATAATATCTCCAACTAAATAGATCCGGCCAGTCTCCACTAATATTTAATTGCTACAAGTTACAACCCATCAGGATGAAATTAAATAAAAAATAAACAAATTTTGTGGAAACAAAACCCAACGAAACTTAGAATTCGCATCCTCTGAGATATCTCATATTTTGCGTGACTTTTTGAAAAATCTGAACCGTTCAAATATGTTCTGCACGAATCTCGAAGCTCAAATAATACTGCCCCTGCGCTGCCCCCGAATAGGCACCGGACACGTCGGTCACGCAAAAGTTGAGATATCTCAGAGGATACGCACTCCGAAACTTATGATTGCCGACTGCCCTCATTAAATTTTGGGCTCTAATAAATTCTGAGATATAACTGATAGCTTCTATCAGTGTTTAAAAAAAAAAAAAAATCTGAGATATCTCATATTTTGCGTGACTTTTTGAAAAATCTGAACCGTTCAAATATGTCCTGCACGAATCTCGAAGCTCAAATAATACTGCCCCTGCGCTACCCCCGAATAGGCACCGGACACGTCGGTCACGCAAAAGTTGAGATATCTCAGAGGATACGCACTCCGAAACTTATGACTTCCGACTGCCTATGTTTCTAAGACTGCCCTCATTAAATTTTGGGCTCTAATAAATTCTGAGAAACCTAACCCAGACAACTTACAAAGTCCAAAATATATATTTCAGAATTCTTGAGCTTTAGGTAACATAGCCCAAATTTGGAGACTTTATTACCGGGTCCAGGTTACAATGATAACAAGCTATCTTCATACTTTGTTACAGAATTCATGGCACGTTCTTAAAGGCACAAGACGTCAAGATCAGAAGCCATAGCTGTATTCCACGCAATTCAGGCTATCCTAAATGAGGAAGCGTCGGAGGAGACAGGCAACCAACATGGCACACTGGGTTAGGAGAAGCTCCAAAACCTTCAACGGGATACCATCTACAATTCTACATCCTTCAGAGAAGAGCTGGGGTAGCGCTCAACATTTCAAAATCCAACAAGGGTGCCAAGGCTGGGCATGATACTGGGAGGAAACGTATAATGCTTACCAGCCTAGCTGTCCTGGTAATACTCATAATAATACTCATATCATGCTTCTTTTGTTTTCAAGACTTTCTTAGGTTTTTTTCTATTAATGGAAGGAGAAGGGTTTTCAGCTTACTGTAGTTTTTTATGCTTACTGGTATTTGGTTTTTAGTTTACTGGTATTAGGTCTTTTATGTACTGGTATTTGGTTTTTGTTTACTGGTACTTGGTTTTATTTGGTAATATTGTACGGATGATCTTAATTAATGAAGGCCTACAGGTTTCAATTCAAACCAACAAGAAAGCTATCTTCCTTTTGACTGTTCTAAATTTACAAATGTCATTTTTAGTTTTTTCTGCTTTTCTCTTAATTTACCCTCATAATTAAATCACGTGTTCTCAATGAAACTTTCTTTTATTCCATTTCCACAAACTTCCAATCTGCAAATCTCTTATAGAAAGTCTACTTGCACAAATTCCAAACATGCAAACACCAAACTCTACTAGCCACGCATATATAAATATATCACACATGCACATGTCCATGCACATATCTATCGTTCAGCCTTAGGATATAAATCAATCCCTCTTACTCTGTTTTTTTCTTCATCACTCATGCATTATTGTTGAACCTCCTGCCACCGTTGCCGGATTGTCTCTGGCAATTGAAATATGCAGCAGCCACCGGACTGCCCAGATTGTACTGGCGTGCAAAGTTTCTCGTGTTGAAGTTCTGCCGCAAGATTGGGGTGGATACGGTGTCCCTTCCGAGCTGCTGAAAGAGCGCGAAGACTAGTCGGTGGATTCCTGATGAAGGCCGTGGGCTCTCGTAACACATGATCTCACGACCTGGATTATTCACAAATAGAAAATTTTCAGTTTTAATGTGAGTAAAATTTTCAGTTTTTTTGTAAGATTTGAAATTGATTGATGTAGTGGTAGATAATTACCGTGGAACCTGAGCAGGTTCCTTAATTTTATTATAAGAAACAAAGCACATTTTAGTTTGGTCTTACGATCTCATGTAGCTTTTTTAATAAGTTAGCCTACAATTAATTATGGATTCTATATTCATTTGATACCTTACAAATTATTATTTAAACTGCAAAAATATAAAGAGCATATTTATAATATTAACTTCTTAGTTTGAATAATATTTTGCAAGATATCAAACAGCTTTACGTAAAAGTTGGATGAACGTTATAAAGATGTATACTGATAGTAAAAACTAATATGAGTTTAAGCTCCATAGAGTTTTTTTTAACTTAATCTCATAAATAATCAAATTAATTTCAAACAATCATGATCCTAATCTACTTGACAAGAAGCATATATTTATCTTTCTAGTTTATAATTTTTGATAGTTTTTTTAATCAGATAAAAAAAATTATATATAAATGAACATAATTTTTTTTAAATTAATTTCCTAGTTCGTAATCTTATACAAGAAAAAAAAATTACAAAGTTAGAATGCAAATTTTTGGCTCATGAAGTGATGGGAATCAATGGTTTAAGTTTGTCATTTAAGTCATTCCACAATTTTTTTTATATTAAACTAAATTTATTTTGATGTGCTTAATTAAACTCGTAATAACTTAATTTACTCTTGACAGTCAAGTAAAAGTGATACTCTTCCCACTATTATTACCTTACAAACAATGAAAGTATTGTACTAATGATCTTCTTTTCCATGTTCCACTATTTATAACATTCAATTATGGTCCTTTAAAGTTGAAATTAAGTCTTTACATAAAAAAGCTGTAATTAACAATTAAAGGAAATAAAAGGAAATACAATCCTCACCAAAACTTGTATCTGTTGTTGCGGGAATATTAATGACCATCCTACATTTAAATGACCATTCAGAAATCAGAAGAAAAAGATTGAAAAAACAAAAATTAAAATTAGAAAAAAAAAACTGAAAATGCATCACACAATTGATTAGAAATAGATCAATTTTAATAACCTCATTTACCAGGTTAATGAGAAAAAAAAGTCCTGTCATATCCAATTACTTAATCATTTTCATAATTAGTTGCACAAGCTCAAAATGATAGAACATTTTAAATTACCAGTGTAAATATTCCCTCAGTGAAAAATTACTTGGACTCGGTGCATCCGGATCCACCATGACCTTCAACAAAAAAGAAAAGAAAAAAAGAGATAATTATTTATACGCCAAAAGAGTTTAATTCAACTATATATCATATTATAGAATATAAGAATATAAGCATTTAAAAAATTTAAGAAAAAAAAATGCCAAGAAATGAATGTTCACCAGAGTATATGTGACTCGTAAATCATCTCCACCAATTTCAACCCATGGCTTGTTAGCAACAGCAGGTGATCGAAGATCCATACCGTTGATCACACTGCGGTTGTTGTAGTATACCTTGAAGGTAACAGATCTAATGAATGGGTCCAACACATCTCCAATTACATGTCCAAGAACTAACGGATCATTAGACATTTTTCAAGGGGCTAATAATTAATATATCTTGTTCTTTTAATTGTAATTTTTTTTTCCGTATTTTGCAATTGAGTAGTTGAGTACTGTTTGAAGAAATTGGAGGAGCAGAAGTTCTTAAAAATAAGAACAGTAGGAATTGGAAATTATTATTATCATATTCATACTCTTTTTTTATCTTTCCATCTTTTGTTATTATATGGAGGCGAGTTAGTTCGGTTAGTTCTCTCGCCATTTTTTTCTCCTGTCATATTGGAATCGTGTACTATGTTTTAATATCTAAAAGAGCAAAAGATAGATTTGAATTTGAGATGACGCTCATCAGTCTTGTACAGCTGCAGTGTAGATTTTGACGCGCAAAATTAACTTAATATGAGATAACTCAGAGGATACGCACTCCGGAGTCTGTGTGTGTGGGTCCAGCCGGTCCAAAATATCACGTAAGACACGCTTTCTTAGTCAATCAATTCAACCGTTGTTTCTCTCATCCGTGGCTCTGCCATTGATTCCTATCCACATCCAAAATATGCCATCACGTGTCACTGTAAAAGCAGTCCAAAGCTCTTGTGGCTAAGCATGAAACAGCAAATAATGCGGCGAGTCGGAGCATTTAGTGACGATGGCCTTTAATATTTGTTAGATATGCTTTATTATCCTATAAAAAAAAACAGCTTTATTAAATGTTCAATATTACAATACCAATTTGCGTATGAAATAATTTTTAATTTAATAATTGAGTGTTCAAGTTTTCATATCATCATTTACAATTAATTTGTATTTGTCTATTTTTAATACAAAAAATAAAATATTTAGATGAGTTAGGGCTGCACAAAAAATTCTTAGTTCGTGATTCGATTCGAGTTTGATTCGATTCGAGTTTATTCGAAAAAGTTCGTAAAAAAAATAATTTGAAATAGTTCGAAATTAATTCAAATCAAATTCAAACTGAACTTGGTTCGTTCGAAATAGGTTCGCGAACTATTCTAGTTCGAATCTCAAAGTAATGTGAATCGTTGATTTCTGCTAATAACTTATGTTCGCTGATGACTTAAAAGTTAAAATATAAGGCCGCCCAGCCATAAGTCATAACTCATAAGTAGTAACTCTCGTTTTCAGTTCTAAAACCCTAGATGACTTTCACCTTTCGCTTTCGGCGACTACGATCACTCTTCCTTATCATAAAAAAGTTCGTAAAAGATTCGAAATTGAGTTCGTAAAAACTTTGATTCGAAATTAATTCAAATCAAATTCAAATTGGAGTAAGTTTGATTTGGTTCGATCCGTTTGCAGCCCTAAGATGAGTCTTATAAATTGACATTGCAAATATATTGTATGAATGAAAATAATTTGATATTATTTCAATAATGATTGCTAAAATTGTTGATATTAAGAATAAACATGCACTGATATGGATTCACGTAC
This sequence comes from Carex pumila, assembly GCA_033356055.1. Classification (NCBI taxonomy): domain Eukaryota; kingdom Viridiplantae; phylum Streptophyta; class Magnoliopsida; order Poales; family Cyperaceae; genus Carex; species Carex pumila. The sequence continues at coordinate 5,591 of JARJHM010001162.1, read as the reverse complement.
CTGTAATCTCATTTTCTTTTCAGATCCATTTATTAATGAGACAAGAATACTCCTAATTATATTACCTTAGCACAGAGGTGGAGCCACATAAATTCAGGGATGATTTTTACCCCCTTTTGACTTAACAAATGCAAAATAATGGTTTTCTATGAGAATATATAGATGTTAAACTTTCAGGTTCTATTAATTTGGACACTAAAAGCGTCAGAAATTATATGTACAAGCTGAGGTGTTATTTACAGGGAGATTAAAAAATCAAAATAAAGAAAAGAATAAAAAAATATGTTTTATCACTATTTTATTTTTTCAGAAAAATTGTAACAATATACTATTGTTCAGTAATTATAAAATTATGCCCCATCTCTTATTTTTATTTTTTATTTTTTTGCACCATCTCAATCGAAGAGTATGCTCCATATTTCAATCATTAAAAAAGAAAATGGAAAAAGGAGAGAATCGGCCAAAAGAGTTTAATTCAACTATATATCATATTATAGAATATAAGAATATAAGCATTAAAAAATTTAAGAAAAAAAATGGCAAGAAATAAATGTTCACTAGAGTATATGTGACTCGTAAATCATCTCCACCAATTTCAACCCACGACTTGTTAACAACAGCAGGTGATCGAAGATCCATACCATTGACACACTGTGGTTGTAGTATACCTTGAAGGAAACAGAGCTAATGAATGGGTCCAACAGATCTCCAATTACATGCCCAAGAACTAACGGATCATTAGATATTTTTCAAGGGGCTAATAATTAATATATGTTGTTCTTTTAATGGCAAATTTTTTTTTCCGTGTTTTGCATTTGAGTAGTTGAGTACTGTGTGAAGAAATTGGAGGAGAAGTACTTTAAATAGGAATATAGGAATTGTAAGTTGTTACTATCATATTCATACCCTTTTTATCTTTGGATCTTTTGTTATTCTGTGGAGCCGAGTTAATTAGTTCAGTTAGTTCTCTCGCTCGCCATTTTTTTCCCCTGCTATATTCGAATCGTGTACGATGTTCTAAAGTCTAAAAGAGCAAAAGATAGATATGAATTTGAGATGATGCTCATCATCAGTCTTTTCCAGCAGTGTTGACTTTGACATGCAAAATTGATTTAATATGAATCACATACAAGTTAATTTAGTGGGTGATATCATGTTTTTATCACAGTTAAAATTTAAATTCTATGTACAAAGTTTCTCTTGTAGGAACAATTTCAACACAATTAACCTTAGTTAAAATATAAATCTGGTTCACATTTTTAGCTAATTTATGCATTAAAATATGTGTTTTTTATATTAACATTAGTGTTGATGAGTTTAGGACGAAAACATCATAGATGATTCTTTTTTTTTTTAAGAAATCAATAAGAGTTTACTGACCCTAATTTCATGTCTATCTGTTAAACATTTAATAATTATTTTCAAGCTAATCCAAACTCTACAATTACTGCGAAAAGATCTTTTGGACCGATATTTTGGGTCCAATAAGAACTTATGAGAGGTAAGTAGCCCATTTATCTGTCCTTTATATATGGATCTCGAGCATATTATATAGTCACTTTGTAGAAATTCATGAGGAAAAATTAAAATTAATAGTAGAAGCATATTCAGGAAAAAAGAAATTGATGTACACCTTCAAGAAAATTGTTTAAGGTCGAAGTTCATTGAATACAAACTAATTTGATGATTTACACAATATTTTTAAATAAAGTTAAAAGTTTATAATAATTATTTTTAAGAAAATTATTAGAATTATAAAATATTTGATTATCAATTATTAATGTAAATTAAATTTTATTATATTTTTATTGAAGGCAATAAAATGTGGACTCATAGAGAATTACAATTAATAATCATAAAAGCAAATTCAAGACACCAATTCCCAAGTTGCAATTTATAAATTTATCAACACCAAATAAAACTCCTAAGTGACATCATTACATCAAATAAGTGAATAACTATTTCTTAAGATGCGACAACCTATAAGGTGGAGCCGACTTGTTTGACTACCGTTTTATCTCTTGTTTTCAAACACCACACCTCTTCGCTTGATAAATAATTACTATTATTATTTTTATAATATTAGTTTGGATACATCATAATTACTGCCATTTTCTTTATAATTATTATTATCTGTAATATCATTGTTATTGCTATTGTTAACAATATAATTCATAATTTCATCATTCATATACCATCTTACTAAACAAATTTCCATTCATTGGAACAATCAAGAAATTTCAAACTCTATCCGAATAGGATTAAACATCCATTATTTTACCTTTTTTTATTTAAATAACACACTTTCAATGATATCCTTTGATTTTCTAAACATGCCCTTAGTAAATAATATTAAGAAATAGCAACAATGAACAAGCAAGCATTCGTAGTAAAAGAGAAGTTTAAGAGGTAAAGAAAAAGGCTTTCAAAAAATATGAAGGATAATTAGATAAATATAATTGCACTACTAAAATTTCCGCTTTTTTCAAGGGTAGAAAGGGCCATTGGAAACAAATTTGGATTTTCTGACATATCTAACTATTTTCAAGAGTAAATCCTTGGAAATAGTAGCGATTGGAAATGCCTCATACCAACTCTTGGAAATGCTTGTTATCCATCCTTGGAAATACTTTTGTACGGCTCATGATCCACTAAACAGAACGAATACTATATTTTATTGAGAACCCATATTATTTCCAAGAGTCTATCCTTGAAAATATTTTGGTAAGTCTGTTTATATTATTTTATATTGAGACTCTTAGAAATGCTAGAGCACAATACCCTTGGAAATATTTTGTTAATTCAGTTAATATTATTTTATTTTGAGATCCATGGAAATGCTGGAGCATACTCTTGAAAATGTTTTATTCATTCAGTTTGTATTATTCAATAATTAGACATAATATTTCCATGTGGTTACTGTTGGAAAAGTTAAGTTTCTAGAGACAAAAATATTTCTGTTTATTTGAGATGCCAGTTTCAATGTTCAATAAAAGTAAATTACAGCAAGCAACATTTAATTGAAATAAACTGAAACATTAGAATGAAAACTTAAATTTTAATCCTTGAAATAAAGCCAATCTTATTAATTAAGATACGAAAAATTGTGATAAAAAAAAAAAAGATCTGAGTGATTTGTATAGTTTGTTTAAAAACAAAATTTATACCTCCCTTTAGCCCCCACCTTATAACTTCACTCAAAATCAAGTGATGACCTTACAAGTTCATATTTTACATGATTTGATTTTCTCAAAAGTATCACTAGTAATGACAATTTAACATTTTCATCCGATTATTTTGGAACAAATTAAGCATTTGCGAGCTGGGAGCTGCAGCACTCAAGACGCCGTAGGTACCCATGGCAACAGTATGTCAAGCTCGGTCCTATCCTAAGGCATTTTGGCAATACAGTTGTCTCTTCATGGATGTTTGAATCTGAAATAAAGGTAAATTATAATTCAATATAACTTGGTAAACCATAATCTATATATGTATATATGTATATATATATAGAGGAGGGTTCAAATGCACCCAAATGCATCCTATCTTTCAAATCATTTTTCTCCGTTTTCAAAGTCTAAATAGTCAATCCGAACCGTTAGATGCGATCTATATATTAAGATGTGCTTGGAGACCAAATTTTACATTTTTTGGAATTTTTTACTATTTATTAAGCCACTTTGAAAATCGCTGATTTTACATTTTCTGGACCATTGGATCAACAATTTTTCAAAGTGGCTTAATAAATAGTAAAAAAATTCCAAAAAATGTAAAATTTGGTCTCCAAGCACATCTTAATATATAGATCACATATAACGGTTCTGATTGACTATTCGGACTTTGAAAATGGAGAAAAAAAATAGGGTGCATTTGGGTGCACAAAAATTTGAGTGCATTTGAACCCTCCTCATATATATATATATAGGACTTGGCTATGGTGCTATGGGTAGCTAAGAGGCCTCCCGTGCTACGGCTCAATATTTGACTTTTCAAAATTCTAACGGTTAATCCGAACCATTCATCTTGTCCTCCATATTAATATGTGCTTGGAGACCAAATTTTACATTTTTTGGAAATATTTTACTATTTTTTTAGATTTATTGAAAATAGCTGTTTTTCAGACAAATCTGGACCATAAAAAACAGCGATATTCAATAAATCTAAAAAAATAGTAAAAAATTTCCAAAAAAATGTAAAATTTGGTCTCCAAACACATATTAATATGGAGAACAAGATGAACGGTTCGGATCGACTGCTAGAATTTTAAAAAGTCGAATATTGAGCCGTAGCACGGGAGGCCTCTTAGCTACCCATAGCTTATTAGCCAAATCCTATATATATATATATATATATATAGACACACATATATATATTGAGATGTTTGGCACCAATGATACTGATGACAGCAGATTTACATGATGATACTAATGATAGGCCTAGACAATAAAAAAAATTTATAAAGGGACCAATACAATCAATTACCTAGCCAATCATAAAAGTGGCTTGATCCCGGTGGTATGCAAACTACCCAACTATGCATTTTTCTAACTCTTCCATAAGTTTTACATAGAAAGCCTCAGCATTTGGCTCCTCTCAAAATATGCAAATATTCTCTTCATACCAGCCCATTTGTCTTTCTCAAATAATCAAGGGCCAATTTGCCAAATTGTGGGCATTGACTTGCATCTTCAAAACCCATTTTCCTGGTTGCATAATCAAGAGTAAATTTCATTAAAGAATTATTAAAAAAAATTATGGCAACACCAAGAGATATGAAATCTATATTTTGATTTTGTGAGGTGGCACCATGTGACACTATAAAATTGATGGGGCTATATCAACAATTATTAACACTAACTTCCTGTATGGTAGCACCATGTGGTAATATATATGTAACACAGAAATTTACTTCTAATAATGGTCCATATTAGATATTACTAATCAATTTTATGTTCTGGTTGAAATTAATTGAAACCAACACGTCGGTGGGGCCGCAAAATCGACCAGAACTGGCACCTCCGAATCCTAAACCAGTACATCAGATCTTACAAGGCAAGCCCCTGATTTCAGGTACTGTATATGACCCTCTCAACCAAGGGAGTACAAACAAGAAGCCCCCAAAAAATATTAGTTGGCATACAAGAAGCATTAATCCAAATTTATGTCTAAAAGAAGGGAAATTTTACTGAAGAATGGAAAATTTGTTTTAAAGAGAAAAAAAAAAACATAAAATATGCAAGCTTGTGGGGATATATCTGAAAATGGTGAAAAATAATTACCTTGGATGAGCCATTAGCCTTGAGCCAGTTAACTGAAACACGAATGTCTTTGAAAGCACCTTGCCAGTCGAGACCTTCCATTAGATGTTGCCTCTACCTAAGTTGTGATAGCAAGAAACCTTAATCTCTTTACATTGCCCAAAGCATATAAAATAATTACTAAAATGCAATCCATGAGATGTAATAAATGAATTAAGTCCCATTGCTTATACCACAATTTAACTCTAATATTTTGAGTTTTTTAGCAAAATCGCCCAAGGTCCGTGTTAGTATCGGCACCCGTTCTTTGGTACCGGTTTTAGTCTCTTTCAT
>JARJHM010001161.1:0-59635 GCA_033356055.1 Carex pumila | reverse complement strand
CAGTAAAGCAATGCATGAATCATGATCCATGTCCCCTAATCTAACGCAAAATATCTCAATTAGAGATGCCCAAGACTAGATTCCAAGCTTATCCCTGTTGCCTGCCCATTGCCCCTGGAGGCTCCGACAAGCCAGTGTTACATTTTTTTTTTTTTTAACTTTTCTTGCCAATGAATGAATGCTCAATTGCTTATATAGTAAAGAAAGAGTTCCCTGGTTAGGGAAAAAGTTCTGCAGCTCGTGATAAGTATTTTACTGAATATATTCACAGTTTTATATGATATATGCATCATTTTACAATATATATTATTATTGATGTTTAAAGATTTACAATATATAGTTTATAATTTTACATGATATAGTTTACAGTTTTACATAATATGTAGAGTGTTTTACATGATATAGTTTAAAGTTTTATAACTTTATTTGTTTTTTGTTTTTGCAAAGTAATAATATTTCTAAATAACGCTTTATTCTAGTGAGAAGGCTTCTAACTCATCCAAACAATACTAAACAAAGAGTTATGAAGTAGGAGTTTTTGTATGTTGAATAGTATGGTTGTGTGGAATGTATGAATTTGTGTTTATAATGTTTTGTTTATTTTTTCTACTGCTGAACAGTGACATTTTCAATAGTGTCAGTTTATGTTTGTGAACAATGTGGTTGTGAATAGTTAATGTATTGATGTTTTATAGTTTGTATATGTTAGTTTTACTGTTTACATCTTTTAAATTTATAGTATTAAAGTTTGCAGTGTGTTTATCTCAGTTTTATAGTGTTTTAGGTATCAGATTTACTGTTTTAGAGTTTACATTTGAGAGTTTTACAATATTGAAGTTCTATAGTTTGCATATGTATATTTTACAGCATATGTAGTGTTAATTTGCAGGATATAAATGCATATATAAATATTAATAATTGAAGAAAAAAATTATGAAATTTTGTTTCAAAAAAAATTGATTAAAAAAAAATTAAAATTTTGCATAATTTCCGCGGTTATTTTGAAAAAAAATGTAAGTTTGAGAAGTGGTCCGGTTTTAAAATGTTATAAAATGTATTAAAACTGTTGTTAACTGTAAGTTAGAGAAGCACACCAAGTGATCCTGCAGCAAGTACAGTTAGTTTGTCAAGTTGTACAAGTTGCAAGTACACAAAATTGTTCCGCTAGATGTTAAAATTTTAAAGTGTATTTTATATATAATTTGTTATATGAGATTATAGTAAATAATTAAAATTTTACAGTATTCCTGCAAGTCAAATTACAGTTTTTTTGTGAAAAAATTGTGGACAATTTAGACTTCTTCATTTTTTTTACTATTTTTCTTGCCAATGAATGAATGCTCAATTGCTTATATAGTAAAGAAAGAGCTCTTTAGTTAGGCAAAAAGTTCTGTAGCTCATGATAAGTTGTCAAAAAGTTTACAATTAGCTCGTTTGATTTCGTTTGATTTTGTAGTCTCATTCATTTTTTTTTTATAAAAAGACTTCATGGTCCGTTTTAATTTTCGAAACTGATCAAGTTACAAGAGTAAAAGTTTAATAACAACATCCACAACTTGGGGTTAACAGACTCCTAGCTAGCAACAAAGCATAGTCAGAAGAGTATGAAGGAAATAGTCCTAAACAAAAGACTAAGCAGCATAGTTATGGATAAAGTCTAATGCAGAAATGTAAAAGGATAATTCTAGCATCAAGTGATGAAAGCTAAAGAGCTGCGCTTTTGCTTCGAGAGGTGGAACTATCTTCATCATCACAGGGGAGGCCAGTTGAGCATTAGTACCAGGTGGAAGAGCTTGCATGGGGATGATGTTGGTGTCTGTAGGCATTCATTGGTTAAGTTTTTGTAGTATCTGTCCAATAAATCATGGTAGTCATTATAGTAAGAATAATGTTTTTACCAGAGGAGCAAGGTTTATTTTGTTGTCTCATTCTGTTTTTTTATATCGTTGCAAGATAAAGATATGTTTTTTTTGACTTATTTTATTCTCTTTGTATGTATTCAGAGGCGAATTTACCTTCATTGAATGGGGTCAATTGACCCCATTCAATTTCCAATTTTTTTATATATACACTCTATTTTTAATATAATTTAAAGATTAATGTTATAGATAGTGTGAAATTGACCTCCATTTACAGTAAAAAAAAAATTATATGCTTGACTTTCATTCACATTTAACTTCCATAATTTGAAAATCTGACTCTGTCCCTATTTGTATTCATCATAAGTGGGTGAAACTTGAAGAAATTCTTTCTTGACTGATGGTTTATGCACAGCTCACAACATTAAACTGACGAAAATATTTAATTTATGTACGGTTCATGGCATAAACAAGCTGGTAATAAGCTAACTTGGTTAAAATTAGACTCGGTTTGTTCTGGCACGAGCTGAGTTCAAGATTTGTCTAGTTTAACTCGACTCGGTTCGTTTACAGGCCCAATCTAAGTCATCAGCTGTTTGTTTAAAATTATTTCATTAATGCATGGGGCAGCATTAAAGTCGAGCCCATAGGACCATTTCATTTCAACGTGCTTCCATTTATAATACTGACTGAAACCAATACCAGGTGGGCTCTGATGAAACCATGGTTTTCATTTGATGAAGCTTATGGTATAATGCTAATTGGACCTTTTATCTTTTTGGGCTTAGAGATGCAAGCTCTTTCAATGAGCGCATAATTGGCCCATTAAATCAGATAAACTCTGTTTTTTTCATAGTTCTTGAATTACTACGCTTTTTCCAAGACAAAAAAAGAAAAAGAAAAAATCATTTCATTAGGCATTTAGTTTAGGACCTGTCTTCATGTGAGCTTGTTCTTACAAGGGTCCACATGAAAGAGAAAATAATGCCTCCATGCAATATCATATTCATCTTGCATGTTCATATTATTACTTAGAAAAAAAAAATATAAATGTTAATGTGGCATTTGTAATTTTAATTGTTGAATGTGAAGAACTTGCTAATTTAGCAATCTCGTTAAATTAGTAATTTGTCTGAAAAAAATAATTATTTTTGTATGTCAGAGAAATTAAATTACATGAATAGGAACAATACAAATTAATGCGAAGAAAATTACTAAATTAATAATATAGTAAATAAATCCAAATTTTACAATTGGATAAATGGAACATGCAATTTTTTTGAAGAAGATAAATGAAACATACAATTTAAATTCTATAAGTTCTAGATTTGGGAATTTTCAAATTTATTCGAGTTGCACAATCTACGACCCATTTATAGGGGACCACAGATTGGCTTAGAGGTCCCCAAAACTTAAATATATTTAATATTATAGTGCATTTTTTTGCATTTTTGGGAACCTCTAAATCAATCTGCAGCTCTCCATAAATGGGCCGCAAAATAGCTGTGCGATCCAGATAAATATAGAAATCTCTCAAATCTAGGATTCTTTTTTTTTTGCTACAAATAAAAATTTTGGGGTGTTGTCATACTATAATCAACAAAAATCTTTTCATTTCATTGTCAACCAGCAGAGCGACTATAAGATAAATGCAGATATAAGTTGGCCAGGTCGGGGCATCAATATCACACAATTAATGCTATTAACATCTTATTATAAATACAAACTTTCATCTTTGTCGTGTTTTCCATGTGCTTGTAATCAAGCTTCCGATAATACAATAATGATATATGCATTTCAAAATGGGCCGGGAAAATGGAAAAGAGAGAAGTAAATATCCGAATTTTTTATTTGGTATTATTTTTAAATAATAATATTCATTGAGTAGCATCTAATTGAAGAAATTTTGAAACTTAGCAGAAATACATAACAAGTATCCGTGTTACTATAATTTTCTACTTATTTTTATTTTAAGAAATTATGTATGATTTGTCGTTGTAATTGAGAAAATTACGTACTATTATTTATTGTAATTAATCAGTTCAAAATTATATGTACACATACCTACTAACACACATATTAGATTTGCGTGCTACCCTTAGGCTTCGTATTTGCATGCTTAGTTGCAAGATTTTTTGGAAATGTAGACAATTTTTTTTTTTTTTCAAAATGCTGCAAATAAAAAAGTCAAAACTAATATGCGCAGAGAAATTTCATTCTTTTCAAAGTGGTTCACTGGAAATAGTGTATTTATACTCGGGCGGGTACGGGTACCCCGGGTATACCCGAGTCGGGTACGGGTATAACTCGGGTACGGGTATACTCGGGTACAAGGGTATACGAGTAAGGGTATCTCGGATATATTTTTCAAAATCCATACCCTACCCGTCCTATACCCATACCCGTGTACCCTTGACGGGTAGGGCGGGTACGGGTACGGGTACGGGTAGGGCGGGTACGGGTATTTTTTTTTTTGCTTTTTTTTTTCTGTTTCTGTTTTTTTGTTGGTTTTTTTTTTGCTATTTTTTTTTTCTGGTTTTTTTTTTGTTTCTGTTTTTTTTATTTCTGTTTTTTAATTTCTGTTTTTTTAATTTCTGTTTTTTAATTTCTGTTTTTTAGATTTATTTTTGAAAATGTTAGATTTATTTTGAATAGGTTAGATTTATTTATAAAACAGAAATTAAATCTAACCTATTCAAAATAAATCTAACATTTTCAAAAATAAATCTAACCTATTCAAAATAATTCTAAATTTAATAAAAATAAATCTAACCTATTCAAAATAAATCTAACATTTACAAAAATAAATCTAAAACACTGAAATTAAATCTAACTTATTCAAAATAAATCTAACATTTTTAAAAATAAATCTAACCTATTCAAAATAAATCTAACATTTACAAAAATAAATCTAAAAAACAGAAATTAAATCTAACTTATTCAAAATAAATCTAACATTTTCAAAAATAAATCTAACCTATTCAAAATAAATCTAACATTTACAAAAATAAATCTAAAAAACAGAAATAAAAAACAGAAATAAAAAAAGAAACAAAAAAACAGAAATTAAAAAACAGAAATTAAAAAACAGAAATAAAAAAACAGAAACAAAAAAACAGAAATTAAAAAACAGAAACAAAAAAACAGAAATTAAATCATGGCATTGGGTGGGGGGGAAAAACTGAATTTTGAATTTTGAATTCGGATGAACAGTACTCGGGTATCGGGTACGGGTACTCGGGTACTAGGGTACGGGTATAGTCGGGTACGGGTAAATTCGGGTAGGGTATGGTCGGGTATTGGTCCAAAAAATTGGGTCCGGCCCTACTTTTACCCGTACCCGCGTACCCGAGTACCCGACCTATACCCGAGCTCGGGTACGGGTACCCTAGGCAGCGGGTACGGGCGGGTATACCCGTTAAGGGTATTGTTAATACTCTAACTGGAAATACCCAACAAATTGCATATTAATTGAGTACCAGGTTATGTCGGTTGGGTTCCATGTGATGTGCTCCAAAATGAGTTTACACGTTTGCCAAATATGATTGATGCACATATTTTAAGTTATACTTGATACATACATACATACATATATATATATATATATATATATATATATATATATATATATATATATATATATATATATATATCTTGTTTGAAGTTTTACACGCCAACGATAGTGACAATCATTTTTTAATCTAGTGGAAAATATAATTTTTTCAGTGAGAGATTAAAAATTAAAAATTAAAAAAATATATTTATTAATATATTAAATAATTAAATAATTTGACTTCTAACTTTTACTCAAAAAAAAAAAATGCCAACGATATTATACGCCACTATTTTGGATCATGGGACCAGAATAATTGAGAAATGTGGCCTGTTTAGTATTTAGGGTTTGATTGGTTGTCATTTTCTTTGTTCAAATAATTGTTAGTTGGATTTGAAATTTTGATAATACTATTTCAGCCAATTACAAGATTTTGTAAGTAGTGGCAAGATTAAAAATAATTATTGCCTAAAGCAAGTTCACATAAATTGTTATTTTTAAAAATATCGCCATTGCTAATAAGAATATGTGTCTAATTTTTAAAAATATCGATCGCTATTGCAAAATTGTTACAATTTCTTTTTTTTGTAATAGAACATACTTCACGTGCATTAGTATATTTTCATCAGTATCCGCACATCTAATTTCGAGAATCATATTATAGGTAATAAGTATTTAAAAAATATACATATCAAAGTTTGTTCAACAACGACAAATCATTTTCAAAACATAATAAATTTCCCTAATTAAGATTTGTCCACATTTCACGAGATAACTAATTTCCTTTCCACCACCTGCGTTTCATCAAATTCTTAAAGCAGGTCCTTGTGTTAAAACCTTAGACATTGACCTCTTCGGATCGATACCGGTACGACATGAATATCGTCCCTGCATTATCATAAACCGATGGCCCAGATCTCCTCCTCCTCGATTATTCGGTACCCAAGGGGATATACGAACCCGTGTTACACTTGTTGCCTTACCGTACATGTCGTAGCTAGCCATATATGTCTACATAGATTCATCAGGAATTGCATTCAGATCAAGTTTTGTTGGTACCACCACATTATTTGTAACTTCCGGTACAACCGGTGCAACAAGCATCTTTTCAACAACAACACCGGTTCTCCTCGCACCATTGTCTCTCCCGGTGTTTTCCATTTGGAAATCCTCGAGAGCAAACCTCGGTTGCCACACATCCCTCATCACCTTCCTTCCATTATCTTTCTTCGCTACTCGAACCCAATTTCTCGCCTCTTGTGCTCGTTTCAAAATAGCGAAAAACTCGTCAACCTCCTCATCCGTAACTTTATTTTCTTCGGCTTTTATAACCGGTGGCACTACCGACCTGATATGCGAGGAGTCGGCTTCTTGCTCGGTTGAATCGTAGTGGTCTTTCCTTGCCATGGACATGCCTTGTTTTTAAATTTTTGATCTTTTGAAGGGCTAGATGGGAAAGCATATATGATACGATTGTTTGGAGCAAGGTATCTTGTTAAATAGGTGAGATAATGGATGATGACGAGTTAGTGACGTGTTAAAACAAGCAAGCTTGACATCATTATTTTAATTTTTTCTTCCTTTTCCTGTTATTATTCAATCTGATTTTAATTTAATTCACTCAATTAGATTTAAATTTTAAGATAGGTTGAGTTTGAATTTAAATATATTGAGATGACTATTACGAGTTTGGCTTGATTAATTATAACTTAATATGAAATAATGTTTGTTCAAATTGGAGTATTTTGGTTGGCCGTTTAAACTTATCTACTTCCCGAATTTTAATGCAGAATTTATTAAATTTTCAAATTCGTTTAGTATCAAATTAAGCTGTTAAAAAATAGTTAATTTTGTCACAGTTTCATTTTTTTTAATTTATCATAAACTTTTAATTCATACAGATTTGAACAAGTTTCATATTAAAATTCAACCTTTTTTTTATTAATAGGTTCAAGGGTTTAACTCAATTACAAGGAAATACAAAATATTATCTTATTCATGTATAAAATTTATAAAACTATGCTCCAATAATTCAACTTTTGGGGCCCGGTGCCAAGCATATATCAGTATAGTTTGTTGTTTATTAACAACAAGAAAGAAACATTTTTGTTTATTTGTGCGAATTGAACTTAATAAGGATGGAAATTGTTTCAAAAAATGATAAATGAAAATATCCAATCGACCATTTTGGACTTTCCCGAGAATAGGTGGTGTGTCTATTCTGACGTGTCTAAATGTCTTAATTTGTTCTTTTTCTTAAAATTGTTTCCAGTTTTTCTCAAAATTTCTATTTATGCTCCAATATGATTTAGAGAAATCGAAACTTAACTATTGCTGTTGCAATATATATTTTAAAAAATCAATATTTTTTAACAGAATTTAAACAATATGGTTATTTTGACAATTTTAACTATGAATTTTCACAGAAATCAAATAAATTACAAAATTAAAAAGTAGATTTATAGATATGTTATTGGACACATATACACATAGGGGTGCAAGTGGGTTGGATATTACCAGACCATATCCGACTCTGTATTTGAAAATTTAATATGGATATCCGATATCTGAATAACCGTGCGGATACGGATACGGATATGATTTTGAATTTTAATTATCCGTATCCGAATAATAGATATATATTATATAATTTAATATATATTTTGAAAAAAAATATGTCACTTACTATTATAAAAAGCGAATATCCGCATCCGTATCCGGTTAATATCCAATCTGTTTCCGTATCCGTCTAATATCTGATCCGTATCTGTATCTGAAAAATAAAAACAAATATAGATATGATTTTACCACTATCCGATCCGTATCCAATCCGTTTGCACCCCTATATATACAACCGAACAATGAAATAGAATTTAAATAGAATTTGATGGTGCATTAAAATAATAATTTCTTTTTTGATGAACTTTTTTTTTTTTGAGGAAAAGCCCGTAGGCATTTTTTTTTTTTTTTGATGAACTTGATAGGGCTACCAAGGGGTGCTGTTAGATTGCTCGCAATCTACAACAACAACAGCATTATCTTTATTCTTAGTCTCTTCAGCTTCCACCCATTCGCCGAGTCGCACGGAATATGTCTCTTGGCCATTTGATCCTGAGTTAAAATCTTCTCTTTGAGTAAAAGGAAAGGAAATAATTTAACTTTAGAAGGGAACATGTCCATGCAACCATGTAATTCCACCGATTCATACCTTGACCAGCCATGATATTGTAGAAGGAATTAGCAGAATAAGAACCATTAGGGAAAATGCTAGTATGCTACGCGTAGCATACCTCTTTCGTGCAACGGTTCAATATTTAACTTTTTAAAATTTTAACGGTCGATCCGAACCGTTCATTTTGTTCTTCATATTAATATGTGTTTGGAGACCAAATTTTACATTTTTTTTTGGAATTGATTTACTATTTTTTTAGATTTATTGAAAATCGCTATTTTCTGCAAATCTGGACCATAAAAAATAGCAATTTTCAATAAATCTAAAAAAAATAGTAAACAAATTCTAAAAAATGTAAAATTTGGTCTCCAAACACACATTAATATGGAGAACGAGATGAACGGTTCGGATCGACTGTTAGGATTTTAAAAAGTTAAATATTGAGTCATTGTATGGAGGGAGCTATGCTATGCATAGCATGCTAGCGATAACACAATCTATACACTTATTAGTTTGGATTTCAAATTTAAACATTAGTTTTTAATATTATTATCATTAACAAAATTTTAAAAAATATGTAGTTAATAGCATGTAATTTGATTAATTAAATCGATGTGGTTACAACAAAGGAAAAAAAAAACGAATTTGCAATATGTAAGATTTTTTTTTTGTAAATAAAGATATAAAAATTACTCATTAATTTCTTCATGTTTTTCCTTAAAAGTCGCTGTTCCACGTTTTCAGTCGTCATGCAAGTGACGTCATCAAAAATATGTGGCTTTAAAGATTCGTTCTAATGGAACTTTGTAACATTGTGTGACAATGGATTCTGTATACCTTTGTGTGTCCTTCGGTGAGAAAATAATTTTTGGTGATACATAGGTACATACCGCATTAGATTAGCTCAAAATGAAACTATTTTTTTAACCCAGTTAAAATATAGGAGATCCATTTTAAGATACGTGTTAATTCAAAGTGAACGATTTGGATTTAACCTTGCAGAATAATCTTAACCTAACTCCTTTGTGACTATCACTTGACATTTTCATGTTATAGAGAATCTGAAAAAGAGGTTTTTTTTTAATAATAAATTGTGATTGGCTTTTTATTCGGTTGAGGAAGAGGTATTTTCAATTTTTCACCTAACCCTCTGAAAATGAGGCCTCGAAAGAAGGAATTTTTGTTCGGCATCTTTTTAATAAAGTGTTGGACAATTTTTAATTATATCTTAATTGATAACAATTTTTTTTAATAAAATATTGATGTTTATACACAATATTCTTTGTAACTTATAATTTTTAAAGAGGAGGATTCAAATGCACTATATTATTTTTTTTCGTTTTCAAAGTCCGAATAGTCAATCCGAACCATTAGATGTGATATATATATTAAGATGTGCTTGGAGACCAAATTTTACATTTTTTGGAATTTGTTTACTATTTATTAAGCCACTTTAAAAATTGCTGATCCAATGATCCAGAAAATGTAAAATCAGTGATTTTTAAAGTGGCTTAATAAATAGTAAAAAGATTCTAAAAAATATAAAATTTGGTCTCCAGGTACATCTTAATATATAGTTCGCATCTAATGGTTCGGATTGACTATTTGGGCTTGAAAACGGAAAAAGAAGATTTGAAAAATAAAATGCATTTGAGTGCACAAAAAATTGGGTGCATTTGAACCACCCTCGTTTGTAAAAATGTTTATATGATTCAGCCTATAAAATAATGCTCAATGAGTGACCGTAAAGACTTGAATTTGAATTCCAATTGTCACACATTACCCATGGCACATTTCAGCTCCTTTCCAATTATGCCCCTGGAAATAGCTAAATAAAATTTACTTGTAATATATCTAGATTAGGGGTGGCAACGAATTGAATTTATCCTACGTTTGAGTTTGGTTTGAATAAGATTCGAACTGAATCTGGTTTAATTCATTTTGAATCGAACCCATTTCGAATTGAATTAATTGTGAACTATACATTTTTCTAATCAAACCCGAATCGAATCACGAACTAAATTATTTTTTAGCAGCCTAGTTATACCGGTAGTTTATACATTAATTTTTTTCTCGCAGGATAAAATTTACATGACTTCCTTTTACCAGCATAAAATGAGTGTTTTTAAAAAAAAATTGTTTATGAAAAAATACATCACAACAAATAATCGCAAAAAGATGATTAAGTACAAGAACTGAAATATGCAGTTAAACAAGTAATCGTAACTCAAGTGCTCACTCGATCAAACCCTCGATCGGACCATCTAATGAAGTGAGAATCCGAAAGGTAGAGAAGGTGGAGGAGAGACAGCTAGTCGCCGAGAGCGTCGGCTAGGTTTTAGAGCGAGAGGGAGAGTGAGTTAGGGAGAGGCGGAGAGAGAACAAGGTTATTGAGATTTGAGAGCGAGGGAGCGTCGGCTAAATTAAATTATGACTCTCTATCTTGGATTTTACTTTCATCAGATAAATGAATGACCGACGTTATTATAAGATTCGAACCATAAAAGTTCGCGGACCTATTTTGATCAAACCAGACTAGGTTTGAGTTTGATTTTAATTAATTTTGATCCGAACTTGATTTGATTCGTTTCAATTCAAACCCATTTCGAATCGATTTAAACTCGAATAAAATCCGAATCGAATCACGAACTACAAATTTTTTTGCCAGCCCTAATATAGATTATAATTTAAAATTTTATTAAATTATTTTCGGATTCTCAGAGGAAATTTTTTATTCATAGAAATTGAAAAAAAGGTAGAGAGAGAAATAGAAAGAATGCAGGTTTTGTGATATTGATAGAAAGATCGATACATATTTACCGATCCTAACAATTAAAACACTCAGGATAGGCAGAATTTATACCCATCCTAACTTATCTTAGATTTTTTGTGAAGACATTGCTTGAGAAGATCAAGAATTGATCTGTTGCTATTCTTATTTTGATGACGGTGTCACAGAAAATCTAGAAGATATTAGGATAGATAGAGATTCTGTCTATCCTAACTGTTTTGATTGTTATGATCGATAAAATCTGTACCGATCTTTCTACTAATATTACAAAACCTACACTCTTTCTATTTCTCGCTCTCTATCTTTTTTTTTAATTTTTATGAATAAAAAACTTCCAAATTTGGGCCATGTTTGGTTGTGGAGTAAGAGGTGGAGTAAACATCTTACTTCACGTTTAAGAAGTCAAACAAGAAATAACTTAGGCGGCTTAAAATGAAGTAAGATTTGAGCTAAACTGGAATAACTTACACCACCTAAAGAGATGATTTAACTTACTCCACCAAACACAATGAACTTACTCCAATTTAATTTGAAATAAAAAATTTAATTTAATTTAACTTTACTTTACAAT
Organism: Carex pumila; assembly: GCA_033356055.1. Taxonomy (NCBI): domain Eukaryota; kingdom Viridiplantae; phylum Streptophyta; class Magnoliopsida; order Poales; family Cyperaceae; genus Carex; species Carex pumila. The sequence goes on along the minus strand of JARJHM010001161.1, from coordinate 47,689 downwards.
CAAACATGACCTTTGAGCGCAAAATTCGTTAGCCGTATCTTTGACAAATATGATAAGTGACAACTCGTGTAGGTGCTTGTACCTAGAGGCTAGAGCCTCGAAACACATTTCACGTGTCAAACTTTGCTAAAATCAGGGACCGCGTGTCTGTGTCCGAGATAAAAGTTGGAGAGGACAAATGGGAATGGAATAAAGAAAAAAAAAAAAAAACCATGCTTTATTTAATTCGCTATTCCTTTAGCATTTTTTTTTTATTTTCCTAACGTTAAAAATTCAAAAAGTTTTTTTTTTTGATCCATAAATTCAAAAGGTTAGGTTCCTTCCCGATGTCTCTCATTTTTCTTTTCTTACTAGAAGATCTTGTGATAAATAATTGCAAGTAGTCACAAGTCCATGACTTGAGTAATAAAATTTGTAATAATTCATAAATTACTTAGTTTTTTCACATAATCTCCAATGAATAAACGATTAAATGGACAACAGAATTTTCTAAAGCTTTTCCAAATTATTTATAAATAATTTGCAATTTTTATGAATCATATTTATGAATTATTACAAATACTTTTAAAATAAAATATTTGCAAAATTGTTTTTTTAAATATTTGCAGAATTGTTTTTTAAAATAAAATATTTTGATACATTCGTATGTATTATAAAACCAACTTATTCCCAGATATTTGAGCTTGCCAAATTATTACTGAATTACTCACAATAACCATGAAATTTTTTTATAATAATTTTCAAGGTTAGACCCATAAATTGATCAAGTTAGCGTAAGAGGAAGACATCATGATAATTACTCAACTTGTTCAAGGTCCTTTTCTCTAATAATAGCACCAAGTAGTGATCTAGTTTCCTTTCATAATGCCATCATCAATTTTGATTGCAAATTTGACACTCTTGCAGAAACGACAATTCGGTACTATTTACATTGTTTCGATCAATGAATTTGGTAATTGATAACACCGCCAATCCGAAATTTTTATTTTTACTCAATTTTTAAAATATTTTAATAAAAATAATCAAAATATAGAAAAAAAATTAAAAATATCCAAAGTGGAGAAAAATTCCACGCTTCACTCCAGAATAAAAATTTGAAAGTGCGGAAAAATTCCACACTCCAGAATAAAAATAAATTATCAAGACGGAAGCGTCTGCTCACAAACAGTGGTGTAGTCATAATTTTTATCGCAAAAAATAAATTATTATTTTTTATTTAATTTTTATTTTGTAATGAAAAATTAAAAAATGTTAATCCAACCTTTCTTAAAAATAACTTTTTTTAAACAGTTTGATGAAAAAAATCAGGTTAAAAATTATTATATTTTACTATAGTTTGTGATTAAGATAAATTTTGTGATAATTTAAAAATAAATGGATTCACTATATGTTAAAATTATCAAATAATAAGATACAATGATCTGAAACTCTGAAAATAAATTTTAAGGGCAAATAATTTCTAGATACTCCTGGTTCTTTGCGAACCAATATTTTTTGCTATTTTTATACGCAGTAGACCAATATACTAAGTTTATTTAGAAAGAAGTATCGAATTATTTTCCTTCTTCAAAGAGCCTTTGTTCACTTTCATTCTGGATTAACAAAACTCAGTTTTGTTAAATTCAAAATTGATACAAAAACAGTCGAATCAAGCCACAACTAAAAGAGAATCGTGACAGTAATAAGCAATGGACCAAAATAGGTGTAGCCAATGACTTAATTTTAAATTAATGTATAAGTAATTTTCAAAATCTAGGGGTAGGCAATAGCTCCGTCTTTGCTCGCAAGACGACAAGAAGAGCCACTGAGGCAGAGGTGAGAAGAAACATCAGCCAGATTTGACTAAGGTGGAAGTATTTGCTAACAATTCAGTGATAAGAGCTGCAGAGGTGGAGGAGAGTGACCAGTGGCCAAATCTGATCATGAGATAAGCACCTGCTCACATGGTGGCGAGAAGGGTCGTGAAGGTGGAGGAGAGTCGTAGAAGTGGAGTATAAATAACTAGAGGGGGCGGCTTGTTGCTTACCAACTCTCAAAACAACATATAAGACTGATTCTTTTTCTTTATAGTGATAAAGTAGGAAAATAAACTGCTCTTGATCTCTTTGGTTTTTAGACAGTACACTAGTGTTGATGGCAAAGATGACTAACGGCTCACTACATCTCCATTTAAGTATGAAAAACTGATGGCTCGATAATAGTTTGTATAAATTCTTTGTTTTATATTTATTTTTGTTTACTTATGTCCAGGAGCCGACCCACACACAACCAGAGGGGGGCAGCCGCCCCTCCCTGTATTTTGAAATTCAGTAAAAAAAAATACGAGTCTTGTGCCACTTTACCTCATTTCTGAAAATTGTTTTGACCCTTCGTGGAACTGGAAGACCCATAAAACTAGTCCAAAAACATTGTTAATGAGAAAATTTATTGTTTTTATAGAAATTTTATAGAAATTTATGGATTCGGAGCAACTTTGTTGTTTTTGAATATGTAAAATAATATTATTTTGTTATTTTTTATTATGTAAACTATACTATTTTAATTAGTTTCATTTAAGTTTGATAATAGCCTATAAACAATTTCATTAAAAAAAAGATTTAACAATTTTCTTCAAGCGTGCACTCCAAAAATATTGCACCTCGGAGTGAAGCGCAGACTTAATCTTTATTTCTATTCCTATCCTTTTCAAACTGCGTACAAATAGTATACCTGTCAACTCATACCAGTACACCTGGAGTCCTATACTTGTCAACTACTAGAGTCTTATACTTTCAAAACTGTACAAATGAAAATGGAAATGGAAATTTCAAGTTGAACACTACTGGAGAAAAACAATTAATGCATACTTTAACTTGACCTTGACCTGAAGACTTTTTTAGCAGTCTCGGTCTTGAGCGTAGTGCTTGGGACCCTCATTACGTGGCGTCAGAACTCCAATGAGAAGCGACACGAGTGTGACGTCATCATGTCAATTTCGCCGAGCTACATGCCACGAGACTTCGTTTAAAATATTACTTCCTTCTGCATTTTCCTACGCGATCGTAATTAAAATAGATAAAAAGATAGTGTTTTATCTGGTTCTTGATCTTTTGTGACGACACAATGGAGTATGAATCAGCGTTGTTGACAACGATATGCACTCGTTGGACGGACATGGTATCGTCAAATAATTAATTAGTATGCAGACGATTAATTAGAATTTTATGAAAAAAAATTTGCATTTTCTTTAAAGTCATATGGATATACTTATAATTGTTTTAGAATAATTAATTTTAACACATCAAGTTTATCAAATAAATATAATTTAACTTAATTATACAATTATAATATGACATTACGCTTATTTCTTCCTAATAACATATATGTGTAAGTAACACATTTATTAAATGAAAAATAAATTTCATAATTAAATTCTTTTGAAATACTAATAATATATTATTTGAACGAAATAAAGCATTCCAACATAAATCCACTGAATTTAGTTTATGATAAAAACTTAATTTCATATATGAACACGTCGTATTAATCGACAAAATTACATCCATAAGTAAGAAAAAAAAATATAGTATATGAATAATAGAAGAATTATGCTTTCCATGTGGGAGGACGTATGTTCGAAACCCAGATGGAAATTTCTTTTATGAATATTAAATAGTTGAGTGACTTACTCTCAAATTTTACTAAAAAAATATATAATAGAAGAATTAACTATTTTAAAATAAGTAAGAAGAAAAAATATATATAATAAATGAGGACGATTCAAATTCCTCCATTTTGTATACCTCCATCGTGTCACTATTTTTAAAATGTTAATAACTTAAATTTTCAAATTAAAATATCAAAATAAAACTGTTTGATTTAATCTTTATTATTATTATTATTATTATTATTATTATTATTATTATTATCTCGATGCATGTATAAAAGATTATGGTATTTTAACTTTGTTTGATTTGCATCAAGAGCTTATAAAAATACATTGATATGGATAAAATATGAACATTGATTGTCAACTTATTTATTCTTATAAAAAAAAAAAACCAAAATGTAATATTTTTTTTATGTATGCATAGAGAAAATAATATAGGTCATATCTAGCGGTTTTATTTTGATAAAAAAGTTTAAATTTGTTTGTTATTAGAACTCTAGAAAACGGAGGCATGATAGATACATGAAAAATGAATGCATTTGAACATTTCTTATAAAAAAATATTAAATGTGTATTCAAACACAAATAAATCTACAATACAAAATTTATAAAACTTATTATCATATAGTCATAGAAAAAAATTATATCTTGACAAAAAAAAGGTTAATGTGAAAATAATATCATGTGAATGAATAAAAATAAGAGGAGGGATCAAGTTACAACAAGTTACCACAACTATTTTTTATATTTTCAAAGTTCAAATCATCGATCCAAACCGTTAGATGTGATCTCTACAATAAAATGTGCTTGGAGACCAAATTTTATATTTTTTGGAATTTTTTTTACTATTTATTAAGATGGGTACAGAATTTAGTCAGATTCATACCATTGAATTTTGTGCCCATCTTAATAAATAGTAAAAAAAATGTAAAATTTGGTCTCCAAGTACATTTTATTGTAGAGATCACATCTAACGATTTGGATTGATAATTTAAAATTTTAAAATATAAAAAATGGTTATGATAACTTGTTGTAACTCAAAGTTTTTGTAACTTGATCCTCCTTAAAAATAAATGAAAATGACCAAACAGACAATAAATAAAATAATCAATCTATTAATAAAAAATTCTACAAATATATCTCTGATAATTCTATTTGTAACGGTTTGATCGTCAACGCCGATTAATCACTTATTTAGACCATTTCTTACAACATGATATGCATTATTGGCTAAATCGGAGAAATTTGACATTTGAGTCTTAGAGGCAGGGGCAGAACCAAGGAGGTATAAGCAAGAGTCAGACACCTTTTACAAAATCTGATTATTTTTTATTAAATTTACTGTACACTAAAGAAATAATATTTATGTAACACTCTTTGGTCATGTTCGGCAACGAAGATTAGAGTGTTGCAGTTTAAGAGTTTAAACTATGTTAAGGAGAAGATGTTCGGCTAACAAAGGCTTAGAGTAATGAAACTTAAGTGTATAAAGATGCTCAAGAAAGACTCTAAAGAAGCACTTTTTCTTAAGTCTATGTTTTTTTTGACTTAAGAATTTGCTCTAAGGTAACTTAAGAAAGGTGTTCTAAGCTTGCCTAAGAAATTGTTGTTCGGCTAACTTAAGCAACTAAGAAAGCTAAAGCTACTCTAAGAAGGCTAAAGCCTTGTTGCCGAACATGACCTTTAAACTTATCAAATAAAGGACTCTCGGCTTGAAGGTAACTTTTTTCAGTAGGTGGGCGACACGGGTCGAAATCGAGTTAGTTTTATTTCCGAATCAGATAGAATCAAATATGGTCCATGTCGTGTCAGATAACACGCATTTTTTGGATCGGGTCAAAGACGTGTCATTAATGCATTTTTGTACTTGCAACTAACACCGTTTGACGAGTAAGACCTGCTGAGTCTTTAATTTTATTTAGGGTTGAAGTTTTTAATTTTGCTGCAGTGAAAAACATGTAATTTAAAGTTTTTAAAGGAAAAATGTGAAAAACTGAAAAAAATTATGTTTGAGAATAATTGGATGTCATTTGTATTTTTACAAGAAAATATATGTGGTTTTAATGTTTTAGGCAGATATACATGAAATTATATTATCTTTTTAAGTTGGCATCGGAGTGCAAAATTTAAAATCTTGATGAAGTCTTTTTTATTCAACAATCTAAATATGTTCTCCGATTGAGGATATAATAATTTATTCTCCATTAAATTACTTTAAAGTTCATTTGTATTATTTTCCACAACCAGAAGAATTAAGATAATATATATGTGATATATTTTTGTGGACTGTTCATGCGAATTTTCGATTATGGGAGGATAGATCGGTAATTGTTTCAAAGGGTGATACGAGATAACTTCGAAAGAATAGACCATATATTCAAAGAGGGTTTTGAATTAATTGGGCTCGTCTTGCTTGAGATAGTAAGCCGAAATGAAACTAGATCTCCGAGTTGATTGACATATCAGATGTATCAAACTCTGACATATATGATACCTCTTGGTGTAAGCTATACTTGCTTAAGTGTTGACCCCTCTCCTGTTAGAGGGAATTCCCATCATCTGAGATATCTCAAACTTTGCATGATTTTTTGGAATCTATCAAATGTTTAAATGGTATTGCACAAATCTCAAAGCAAAAATAATATTGGCCCCTGCGCTATTCTCGAATAGGCACCGGACACATCGGTCACACAAAAAATGAGATATCTCAGAGGATACACACTCGTTAAAGGGGAGGCTTTATATAATCTAACCCGAATCCTATAAACACACTCATTAAATGAGATATCCCGATGAGAGAGTAAAAATGGCCTTGGGTATTTGCCAATTTTTTATTTATATCTAAAAAAATAATTAAATTTCAAAAAATAACCGAAGCTAAACGAGATTTTAAAATCTACCCAAATCGGAAAAAAAAATTCTGGCAATTCAGTCCAAAAACCAGAAAAAAAATTTCCGGTTTCAACATTCCAAAACAGAGGCTAAAAAAAAAAAATTTCCGGTTTCAACATTTTTTTTTCTTTTTTCAGATTTTTTTATTTAAATAGAAATATTTATAAATTATTTATTTTTTGTATTGAAATATTAGAAATATTTAATATATTTCTTTGAAAATATATGGAATATGCCAGATTTTTTGCGGATGTAATAAAAATTAATATATTTCTTTATGTGTTATTTGAAAAAAAATAAAAATGTTTGGATTCTCAGTTATTGATCCCGGTTCGAAAGTCACTTCTAAGTAAATACAGAAAATATTGTCATCTTTCTAGTACATTTAATTTTTAAAAAGAATTCTCAAAATATAGTTATTTAATGATTGTTATTAAAAAGAATTTAGTTATTTAATGATTGTTATTAAAAAGAATTCTCAAAATATATACAAACTTTTATAAATTAAATGTACTAGAAGGATCACAATATTTTTTGTATTACCTAGAAGTGACTTTTAAATCGAGATCAATAACTCAGAATCCAAGCATTTTTATTTTTTTCCAATAACTCATAAAGAAATATATTAATTTTTCCAGACAGTCGCAAAAAATCAGACATGAAAAATGTTGATCCGGGTTATTTGTAGCAGTCTTTCTAATAAATCAAATTATATAGTATTCCATATATTTTCAAAGAAATATATTAAATATTTCTAATATTTCAATACAAAAAATAAATAATTTATAAATATTTCTATTTAAATAAAAAAATATGGAAAAAGAAAAAAATGTTGAAACCGGAAATTTTTTTCCAGTTTTGGACTGAAATACCAGAAATTTTTGTCCGATTTGGATAAATTTTGAAATCTCGTTCAGCTTTGGTTATTTTTTTAAATTTAATTATTTTTTTGGATATAAATAAAAAAATCAGGGTATCTGCCCTATCAAAGAGAAAATTGTTTTTATAATATCTTAAGCAAGGATTTTTTTTTTTGTTTTCAAAAGAAAGGATCTGCAAATAAGCAATTTGAACTTTTCATCTTCGAGAGCATGCACACAAAAATATTATTCTAAGTAACCAATGCAAACACTTAGTGGAGAATATCAATCTAAGAAAAAAAAAAAAAAGGAAACACTTAGTGGAGACTGGAGAATATCAATCTAAGAAAACAAACATCAAACACGAATATTAAACATTACACACAACTGGATAAAAGAAAAAGGCAACCCCAACCCCAACAATTATTTATATTAAAAAATAAATAAGATAAGTATTAACGAAAGAAATAGAAAGGTTGAAAAATGGGGCCAAGTTTAAAGTCCGGAACCTCAAAAGTATCTCAAATTCCGTGTTTATATTCGGATCGTCTGATCAAAATTCAGAAAAATTCGGTCCGAGATGAAACTCACCGTCTCTTTAAAGATCGTGCCAATACAGATCTAACGGTTCTGATATAAACTCAAAATTTGAGTTACTTTGGGTGATATGAATTTGTCAAGTTACCAATACAATCTCTCTCTCTCTCTCTCTCTCTCATATATTCGCTTTCTCTTGCTCTTCTTCCTCTCTTCTTTTATCTCTAATGTATTAAACCGATAATCCACTCGTAATCCCAGTCGTCAGATCAGAGATGGACAATTCCAAGCGCAGGAGAATTGGGCCGGGAGATGACGTCACGGATGCAGAGGTGGACGAATTCTACGCCATATTACGCCGCATCCACCTGTCAGCTACGCTCCGCCGCCCGGTCCAATCGCCTCCCCCCACGTGGAACCCCTCCTTCGCGCTAGAAGACTTCGAAGTGAGGAAAGACGTGAGAGATACCAAACGTAAGGAGGACGCGGCGGTGCGATCGCACCCTGACGCCACGGAGGTGCAGAGCGGCGACAGAGCACCGGCGGTGAGGAGACCTCTTGATCTGAATGAAGATCCAGAGCCCGAGGCGGTGATGGGACCCATTACCGGTTAGATTACCCCCTCGCCTGTGTATGTGTATTGATCCAGCGCAGGCTTGGCGTGTGAAAGGAAGTGGGGTTCATGTGCTAAGCTAATCTTTCTCTATTCTATTTTGGCGAATTACAGTCTGGTCCCTGTAATATCTCCAAATATTGCATTTTCTGTTGCTAAATGTGCAATACCATGGATAGCCCTAAAAATATCACCAAAATATCATAGATGCTGCTACTGTACTCTTTTTGAGCTCCAATAGTGTTAATCTATATAAATACATTTATTTAAAATATAAATAGATCCATGATATGCCATTTGTTCCGGGTGTGTATGTAATATTTTTGAGGTTTTTGAGGGGTACATATGAGATTGTGTATTACCATTTTCAGTTATTTGGTAATTTCCTTTTTAATACTTTTTGAATTTTGTGAATACTTTAAATTTGGATGAAATTATTTATGATAGGGCTCGGTAACTATGGCCTATAACTTCTTAGTCTTAAGCTCACTGAATGGGTAGTTTCTTTATCAAGTTTAATGTTACTTTCTTTATACTTTTTTTGTCCGTCTTTAACCTTAAGTTTGTTCAAATTTTTGAGCCATAGTTTTACATAACTTCAATATTTTGTCAAGCTTAAAGCTTTCTTCAGAAAAGGAAGAATTTCATATATATCACTCAAAAACTGTGAAAATACGTATTTACCATTCAAATTTCTATAATTACATATTTACCATCTAAAAATATAATAAATGACATATTTGTTCAATTAATCAAAAAATGAGATTAATTAAGTTTAAAATTATATAAAATATAATTAATAAGTTATTTAATCTATTCTACTTCTCTGCACCTTCTTTTGCGCACATATTTTACTCCTTTTTTTTTTTTACCTAACATTTCATTTTCGCTTAAACTTTCTCCTCATCAGTTGTGAAAGTCTCTCTCGCTTCAACTCAGAGAGAAGGAGCAGCATATTTAGATTTAAGGATTCCAATTCTAGTTTTATTGTCTAAAAATAAGATAACTACTCCAATTTTTCTAATAAAATAACTCATACTGAATTCGATAATGATATTGCAATCCGTTATCAAAGTGGTAATTGAGTTTAAGAATCTGTATCTTGTTACTGGCTCAGTTTGGAATATATGTTTTTAATATTTTATATTGGGTATAAAAGAGAACGGCTCTAAGGAAAGAAAGAGAGGGTAATAAGTTAAATATTTTGGGTATATTTGATATATACTAAAGTCATATTGGGTAAATATGTGAGTTATTAAATTTTTAGATAGTAAATATGTAATTATAAAAATTTGAATGATAAATATGTAATTTCACAGTATTTGAGTAGTATATATGAAATTCTCACTTAAAAAAATTACATTTCAACTTTATTGCCGAACAAGTGCTTCTTAGTGCAACTTAAAATTTAAGCTTCATATAGTTGCCAAACACTATTACACTACCTATATTCTTGCTTATAAACACTACCTATATTCTTACAATGAGCAAGAGCAGAGAACATATCCGTAAATATAATTTGGTTTGTGGGTACATTTGTGTAAAAATGGTCATTTTGATATTTTGAGACTTTTCAAAGTTTCTCTCCGTAAAATCTGTAATGCTTGTTGAGTCATGATCTAGACTAGTGGTTTAATGGGCGGGTGAGTATGGGTACCCCGGGTATACCCGGATACTGGTACGGGTACGTCTCGGGTATGTCTCGGGTACGGGTATGACAGGTACTAGGGTATACAGGTACGGGTATGTCGGGTATTTTTGTCAAAAATCATACCCTACCTGTCCTATATCCGTACCCCTGTACCCTTGACGAGTAGGGCGGGTACAGATTTTTTTTTTTTCCATTTTTTTTCCTGTTATTTTTTTTCTTCTGTTTTTGTTATGTTTTTTTACTTTAAAATAATAAAATATAAATATAAATATAAATAAAAAAACAGAAATTAAGATAGAATTTTAAAAACAGAAATTAAAAACAGAATTTTAAAAATAGAAATAAAAACAGAATTTTAAAAACAGAAGTTTAAAAACAGAAATTAAAAAACAGAAATAAAAGCAGAATTAAAAAAAATAAATTAAAAAACAGAAATAAAAACATAATTTTTAAAACAGAAATTAAAAAACATAATTTTAAAAACAAAAATTAAATTGAATTTGGGGTTTGAATTATTAGGTCTGATATAAGGGTACGGGTACAGGTAAGGGTAGACGGGTATCCGGGTAGGGTAAAGTCGGGTACGGGTATGATTGGGTATTTGTCCAAAAAAATCAGTCTGGTCCATTTTATGCCCGTACCTGCGTACCCGAGTACTCGACCCATACTCGGACTTGGGCATGGGCGGGTAGGGTAGGGTATACCCTTAACGGGTATAATTAATACTCTAATCTAGACTTTATTTAATATATTGCTTTACTTAACTCGTAGGCTTCTATTATCAATTAGCCGAAAATTATCTAATCGGTCAAATTCTCATTGGTTTAAGAGCCTCTTTCTGATAAAATTCTCGCTGATTTTAGATAAATGAACCGGTGAGATTTTCATCAATTTCTCATTTATCACTGAATTTTAAAATAATTTTAGATATCGAAGAGCATGGTCACTCTATCAGATAAAAAAAAGAACATAAGAGTAACCAATATTAAATTTAGGACCACTCTATTGGATGAATGAAGACATGACCAATTAATTATCAATTAATTCAAAATTCTTTAAATGACATTTAAAAGATAAGAAAAAATTATGACCAATCAAAAATATACAATTTGGATGAAAAGAGTACGTGTGGCGAGTATGGGCCTGAATAAATTTAAATTTTTACACATAAGTAAACATAAAAAAGATGCATAAAACCATAATATTTGATCGGAGGCCTAATGTTCGAGTTAGGCTAATATGACACTAGTGTTATATAAAACTAAATAACACCACATCTTAAACCCTTAGATCTGCTTTAAGATCCGTAATATCCGCTTTTACTGTTTAAGCACTTCATTTTGTATGGATCTTAAAGCAGATCTAAGGATTTAAGATGTGGTGTTATTTAGTTTTATATAACACTAGTGTCATATTAGTCCAACTCCTAATGTTCAATCTGATATTTTATTTTTAATCAAAATTGTTGGCGGATGAAAACATCGGTGTGGTTAATATAAGAATTGAGATATGCAAATGATAATGTCTATAGATGTATTCTTTCTATAATGTCTTGGTCATCTAGATTCTAACTTTAAACTAGATGAAAATTAGGGACACCTTATTACTTTTAGTTGATGAGCTCATCATAATTTACTTACAATCAACGCTAGAAGAATAATAAAGAATATAATTGTATTATTTGAATGAACACTGTATCACACGCTTGGGTTCTCAAATTATTGTTGTTATTATTATTGACCCCACGAGTCAACAAGTTAAATTTTAGAATTCGGATCCAGATCAAACTTTGTCGGATTCAGAAAATTTCTCGGTAGTTAAGGTTGTATTTATTTTTTCGTCAAATGTACGATCTAATATATTTTGGATTAAGGACTAAATGATAATTATGCTCTTAATTTTGCAATGTTTCAAGTTCATTACACTATAGGCAGAGCAGAAAATACTTGGGACAGAATTTCTTCAATTAATTGTAGCGTAACTTCTAGGTCTGACAGATCCAACACAAATGAGTTGGATGGAAATATATTCAACTACTAACAAGTTTAATGCTTGGTTACTGGCAGCTACTATCAGCAACTCCAAGTTAATGCTACTTGCACTACCCGGCAACCATAGAATTTGTATCCTCTGAGTTAACTCAAATTTTGAGTTAAGATCACGACCGTCCGATTTTAATACGTACTACTATTAAAGGGCACAGTACTGTTAAAATCCTAGATATAAGTCATACAACAAAGGGCTGAGCCTGAGGAAAGCTCGAGTTGACAAAATAAAAGCTTGCAACTTCTGATCTTGCATCAGTTGTCAGCCTGCTCCTCTCATCGCATCACCTATTTGTTAGCTGGGTCCCACACCACAGTCAAGTACCTTGGACACCATTTTACGAGATCGAATCATCTACTCTCCCAGAGTAGGAAATTCCTGCCGCCAGAGTCACTGTTGATGGGCCCCTATTTTAAAAAGTAATAGTAACCGGTCTTCTTTAACAGTGACCGATCCCACCCACAGTGACTGAGGAGGCAGGTGATCTGTTCTCCCATTTTACAACAGGCCTTTTTACTTCCTCTTTAGTGTGGCTTAGCCAATAAGAAAGCAAAGACAGTATTAGTAATCATATTCCTAGTAGAATGTATTTTTTTTTTTTTTTAATCAGAACAGAACTCATTCATGTGTTTTCACACAGTCCAAATCAATGCACTCACAGCAAATAAAAATGATATTATCTCATTTCATAAAATTATCCATCCAGAACCATGTCTAGCAAATTTACATTAAACAAAAAGATGTGCATATTTTCAGTATTTGTGCTACCACCCTTTCTTAACCAGATTAGTTATTGTTAAAATTTTATTTATACCCTGTCACATAAATGATCTAATTTCTACCTCCAAGAGACCAAGATGATCTTTTCTTAGTATGGGTGTATGAGATTTCAGCTACAATATTATTCAATGTCTCACCCCATTCAAGAGCTAAATTCCTGTAATATTCCATCTAAATTATATTTTATTTCCTTCACAATGATACTCCCAATTATTTTCATTAATGACCAAACTTAATGGTGTTGATCATAAAGAAATAAACTAATTGATATTTTACCTCCATTAATTAATATTTCATTGACAGTTAGATTTGAATGTTCGAAGTTTGCTTTTCTTGATTGTCTCAACAAAAGCAAAAGGCAACTGGTGTACTAATTTGGAATGATTGATTTACGCTCTATTCAAAGATACATTCAACAGTTGTAATTATATAATTGTAGGAGGGAAAAATAATGTTTAATTTCATTTTATAACTCTATTAAATGTGGGTACATTTGATACATAAAAAAAATTATTTACAAAGTATTTAGTGCAACTAAAGATGATAGAGATGATATAAATGTATTAATTGAAATGTAGCCTCTGGATTTCAGATCATAAGAGTATGTTCAAGTTCAACAATGAAATTTTTTATGGAATTGGATTTGTTGGATATGGGTTTACTTATTGCTGTATGACAATTTTCACAGTTAATATATATTTTTTTTGGGAAAAGTTACAATTCAAGTTCGGCAATTGAAAATTTCTTATTTTATTCCAGATTCCAATGGTATGTTTGGCAATGGAATATTTTATAGAAATTGGATTTTCTTATTGCAATTTGAAAATTTCCGAAGTAAAAAAACCTACAGGAAAATTTACAACATTGGTGTTTGCGAGTACATGGAAAAATTTTTTAGAAAGCCTGTTGTTTTCATTTTCTTTTTGTAGGATATGAAACACTAATATCAATCTCTGTTAAGGGAATTGCTACTAAGTATTGATTCAGATTAATATAATTATACATGCATATCAATTCCCCAAAAAATAATAATGTGTATTGACACATTTGGATGGCATCTGCTATACTTCTTGTACTGTTTAATTATATATATATATATATTATTAATATTAGTGCAGTATATATATAGATAAATACTACTTGAAATTTTATGATGGAACAAGGATAAAACTAAAAATATATATATACAGAGGTTGAAGTGAATTTTATTTTTTCCATGAAAATAAAGTAGGAATGAGAATTAAATTTGGGCCGCCAAAGGCCGAGGAGAGAAAAAAATAACCATAACGTAGATATAAATCGGGGATTTTTTTTTTTTTAAATTTTGTCTCTGTTTTTTTTTTTTTTTTTGAAAGACAAAGTGCCTATACAAGAATACAACATCTATTTTTGCATGGCACTGTCGCCCCCTATTTTTTGAATTTTGTCAAAGCTTTAATTTGGATGAAATAATTTTTATATTTACATAAAAGCAAGAGCAATGAAAAAAAAAATGGCCATCTTGAGATTTTGGGACTTTTCAAAGTGTCTGTAATGTGTGTTAGTCATGATTTTGTTACTTAGATATTTTAAGATGTAGAAATACAGTGCTTTATATAGAGTACAACGGGTGTTCTTAAGCTTATCAAAGTGTTTGGTGAGCTTAATTTCAAAATTCATCAAATCTGTTTCAAATGAAGCATTTGAATTGTTAGAACCCGCCCATCTTACGTGTGATGCGTCTACATGTGAAATTTTTAAACATTCGAATTAGTTTAGTATAAAGTCAGTTGGTCAAAATTAAAATGTTAATAAATTAATTTTAGTGTATTCATTTTTTGAATGTTTTTTGACTGTTTGACTTTATACTAAATTAATTCGAATGTTTAAAATTTTCACATGTAAGCTCATCACTCGCAAAGTAGGCGAATTATAACAGTTCAGATTCGTCATTTAAAACAGATTTGATAAGTTTTAAAGTTAAACTCACCGAACATTTTGGTAAACACCGTAGTTTTACTCCTTTATATAATATTAAACTTTTACCATCAGTTCGGCTCAAATTACGCACAATTTGTATTGCAGGGACGTTTTTTTGTTGTGAAATAAGTAACTTTGATAAACCCACATCTAACATCGTTACCGAAAAATTTACATCTAACACCCTAGTAGTCGAGTTCGGTATTCCTTCTCCTTTTCTTCTCTCTAAACAATTTCTCTTATAAGTTTATCTTTTGAAAAAAGTTAATATTTATTCTTTGAAACAATTTTTGGATAACGTATTTTAGTATACATGGCAAGAAGTAGAGTGGAAAAAATGGCACAGCGGAGACTGCTCTGTCATGGAAGATACGACACGTGTATCAATTACATGCTGTGACTCGTGTGTCTTGTGCCGTGATCATCTTTTAAAACTGTGACACGGCATGACACTGCACGCCACGTGAAAAATCTAGTCACGGCACGACACGACACATATTCATGCGAGTTACGTGGAATTAGGACCATTAGATATTAATTAAATAGTGAATCTTAAATAAACTAACTTAAATTATGATTAAATGGTCACGCGAGTCATGCGAGGTACGTTTGGTTATGGCGTAACTCATGTGGCTTGACCATTCGCATGTTCTGACCACTTCTTAATATTTTAATCATGGCACGGCACCTGAAAAATTAACTTACGACACAAGATCAAAGTCATGACATGTTAATTACAGTACAACACGATACATTTTTTTCCATTCTATCAAGAAGCGAGAGGTCGACCTCAATAAAAAATATTGTTCCGTTAATTTCGTTGTAGAAGATTGTACAACTTATTGGGTCAAACTATCAAGCAAATCATGATAAAAGTAACTGTTTTATTTTTTTAAATATGATGAATATAACTGTCACGTTCGAATTGTTCATAGTTTTGAATTTAGAATGAAGAGGAAAGTTTAATTGCAGAAGTTCGAAACGTCCTCCCTAATCGAAATGCTCAAAATATTTTATTTTGAATTTAGGATCTCATACACTGTCACACCCCTGATTCGGAGGTGCGACGATGCAGCCATGCCTATTTACCATTCAATATACGTTTCATAAGACATGGATCTTTTTATACATTGCCAATAGCATCCATTATTTTTTTTTTTTGCCACATCCCAATTTATTTACAATAATTATCTGACATTTTATAGTGGATGATGCTAGAGATATATTCTCTGCGCCCTGTCAGATAAAATAATCCAAATCTCATACCTTTAAGTGGCCTTGCTGTCAATTATAACCCATGAGCGTTTCTCTGACTTCGCATAATGAACCTGTAACTCACAAGGGGAAACGAGTGAAAAATAATAAATTATTTCTCAGTTAGGGGTGTCAATGGCACCCTTTTACCCGTTTACCCGACCCGTATTGTATCCGAAAACATGGGTAAGGGTAAGATTTTTATTCCGTTAGCTAATCGGGTATGGGTAAGGATAATGATTTTGTTTCGTTATCTTACCCGTTTTAGTATAAGATAATTTAAAAAAAAATAAAATTACATATATAAATATATATTTGTATGAAGATGATACATAATACAATAAATTTTTTGTATTTTATTAAATTTTTATAATACAAATTAGTTGTATTCATTATTACTTTTTCTTATTTTAAAAATTATTTTATTGAAAACACAAATTGAAATGTTAATGACATTTTTTTATCCGTTTACCCGACCCGTACCGTATTCGAAAATACGGGTAAGGGTAAAGATTTTTTTTCGTTATCATAACGGGTACGGGTATGAAAATGTCTCCACCCGACCCGTATCGTACCCGTTGACACCCCTATTCTCAGTGCTGATTGCCACTCAGATTATTAGATTCGAAGGAAATCCATATTCAGAATGAAATCACCGCACGAGAAATTATCAGTTCAGTTCTATAATGATGAATGCAAATGCTCAATAACAATATCCAACTGAATAACAAATATTTCATATTTAAATCAGAACTCTAAGAATCTTATCAGAATAAATGGTTTGGGTCAAAATCTTTTAAACCATAAAGTAAGGTAACGTTTGGAACCTAATCTTTAGAACCGTTAAATATGGTAACGTACGGTTTCTTAACTTTACAATATCTAGTCTGGCAGCACTGAAAGATATCATACATGTATCTGTCGTGTCAGGGCTTATACCATTCTAAATATCCTGACACCTGATTAACGGAAACAATACGAAATCAATATCATAATACTGTCATTATCGGAAAGAAAATCAATGATAAGACAATTACCACAGTTCATTAGTCTTACAGTCACAATTCACATTTATTCAATATCCCCTATCCAACCGGTACCGGATTCAGTTGGGGCCATTCACCATATGCGCATAAGAGTCCTGGAGTAAAGTCTAGTAGCTAGCTAGACTTTACGATATATTAATCATTTTTCTCCACTATATGGAGGTTCAAGGATTACAGTATTCCATATTCATTCAATTCAGTCACTGTGGTCTCAATCAATCATTTGCAATAAGAATTAACCAATCGATAAACAATATCAACATGACAGTCAACAGACTTACCTGTAATTCAGTTTCAGTTGCATTGGCTATGCGTATGATGCACCAATTCAATCAATGCAGTCAATCAAATATTCAAAATGCACAGCGAGTTACGATTTAATTCCTAGTCATGAATCTCAGACTAATCCAATAACCTTGCACCTGATATCGTAGGGCAAATAGAACGATCAATCATTGCATATCAGTTATCCGAGCAATCCTGTCAAGTCTCATTCCACAGTATATATGCCTATAGCATAATAACATATTCTCGATTAATTCTTATAAAATTATCATTACAAAATAATATACATATACTAACAATTAATTGATCACGTTTTTCTTATTCGTTGCTAATAAATAACTTCATTTATCAACTACTTATTTAGTTCTTTACCTTTAACATATTTGCTTTATATTTATATCTTATTCAAGGTCAAGCAATTTCCATTTCAACATTTAAAGTCTAATATAAGTCTATAAATTCACAAACTACAAATATTCAGTTCCATTCTCTTTTATTCAAGCTTAACTGGGTTAATTTATTTTCATCATACTTACAAGTGTAAATATAAACCAAAGCCCCTCTGACAAAACCAATTTATTTGCATCCGAAAGTTCAACTTGTTCATTTTGCAACTTAACCACTCTGATAAGAGGGTTTTACCAAAGTATTAGTATTTAGCAAATTTAGTCTTTATTTTTGTTCTATTCATATGAACCAGTCCCTAGGAATCCAAAACCGGAAATTATACCTACTGGTACTAAACGGTATTAGGATCAAACCACATCTTAATATCAGAAACAATAAAACAAGGATATGATGTTAAATCTTTCTTTATGGTAGAGTTATACTTCATTGCTCTAAAAAAATCAACTTGTCATCATAATGGATTTGAGCAAGAACCAAAAACAGAGAAAAGGATATGAAAAATACCATAAGAACTGAATTTTCGACTTAAAGCATTTCTTATAATCGATAACTTTTCTAAAGAACTCACGTGTCTCCGAACAGAGGGAGAAAAACCTCTCTGTTTTCCTTTTCTTTCTCTTTCGTTTTCTATTTATTTTCTTCTCTCTTTGATTTAGTTATTTTTTTGTTTTGTTTCCTTTCTTCATGCAAGAGAGAAGGCAATTGGGAGTAAGTGTGAGCATCCCCTGTTGACCACGTGGCCATAGTGCCACGGAAGTGGTTCTTCTTTTTTCTTTAATTTTGTTCTTTTACATATTAACCCTTAAAGTTTCAAAATTTACAAATCAATCCAAGATGATAAAAAGAAGAAGTTCATATGCTTGATCGGTAATTAATCTGATTCCTATGTCAAACGTTCGAACATTCACTTCTAAATATTTTAGAAATTTCGAATCAATATAACACACTTTTATGTCAATCAACCAAAATTATAAATAATCGGTATTATATTTCACTTTACTACCTTCAATCATTAATTTCATATGCGTAATTTACATAGTGTTACATACACAAGCATCATAAAATGTATCCATATCATATCTAGATAGTAACTGATGTTGATAAAGAATTTAGAGAATAATATAAAATTAAGTGCAAATTCAATTAGTTCGAATTTCTTTTGCACCATTTTTACAATAGTTTTGGCAACTTAATTAAAATATTACAAGCATATATAGCACAAGTTCAAATTTTTTTTTTTTTATCTTGCTCCTAACAAATTAATTTGGTTGTATGCGAACTCAGAAAACTTTTGAATACAATAGTAATATTTAATTTTTTTTTAAAATTCTAGGTAGTCATTTTTTTTAATATTTTTAATGGGATCTGAATCTGCTGAAATTTGAGGTCAGTACTGTTCATCCTGAAATCTCTGCAATCTGAATTCAACCATCGAACTGTTTCGAGATACGTGCAAAAAAATTAATTATTTTGAGATGCGTTCTTCAAAAAATTTAATGACTGAATTTCGGATTGCATGAATTTCAATGTGAACAATATTCGATTTCAGAATTTCAGCTGATCTATTTTCTTTTTAATGAAGCATCTGGGTTTGTGTTTCTCTTGTTGGAGTGTCGCTTTCAAAAGATAGATTTATTCGGTTCTCTCTCAAAAATTTGTTGACCTAACTTACCGGGCTAGTTCAAAGCTTCAATTTTAAAATAATATTTGACTTGGAGATTTACTTAATTGAATATAAAATTGTAGACCTATAAGATTCACAGTATCTTATCTATGCTATAATAAATGAGGAGGGATCGAGTTACAATATTTTTTGAGTTACAATAAGTTACAACAAACTTTTTTTTTTAATTTTGAAAGTTCAAATTATCGATCCAAACCGTTAGATGTGATCTCTACAATAAAATGTGCTTGGAGACCAAATTTTATATTTTTTGAATTTTTTTACTATTTATTAAGATGGGTACAAAATTCAATGGTCTGAATTTGACTAGTTTTTGTACCCATCTTAATAAATAGTAAAAAATTTCCAAAAAATGTAAAATTTGGTCTCCAAGCACATTTTATTGTAGAGATCATATCTAACGGTTTGGATCGACGATTTGGACTTTCAAAAATTAAAAAAAACTTGTTGTAACTCAAAAAATGTTGTAACTTGATCCCTCCTCATAATAAATTCTCCGAGAAAAATTTAAAATGCTCTGTAACATAATTTATTAGTGCAACATCTGTTATTGGCTAGATTTTACTCTAGTAAAAAAAAATTAAATTTTGAGAAAGAAGTAGAATATTGAAAATGCTAAAGACCTGATTTTCAAAGTTTGGCAGGTCTGTAAAACAAAAGTCAAGTCGTACTTTAAAATTCCGGTCTTTGACTTGGGATCTATAATCTATTGATGTTTAATATGGAATTGAATTGAATTAGACAAAATGCATTACTGTTAAAGTATCATGGTAGTCTGTTTGTTTTAATAAAAATGTGTTTTCTCCTAAAATAAAAATAAAAATGTGTCTTATGTTGTTCTTATAAATATATTCTTAGTTATTTCTATAAAGCAGCTAGTTACTAATTTTTATATTATATTTATAAAAAATTAGCGTTTGACTTATTTTATGAAATAGTTTAATATGTTGTTCTAAGATTAATACCTATTGTTAAAAATAAGTAATATGTATTTAATAAAAACAACACATCTGTTAATGTGAATTGAATTCGAAAAGTAAACGCAAAAATAGACACTTAAAAAATCAAACTTCCCTCATGAGAATCTAAAAAATAGAGTTAGGCTAATATGACATTGGTGTTATTTGAAACTAAATAACACCACATCTTAAACCCTTAGATCTGTTTTAAGATTTGTACAAAATATAGTGCTTGAACAATAAAAACGGATATTACGAATCTTAAAGCAGATCTAAGAATTTCAGATGCAGTGTTATTTAGTTTCAAATAATACTAATATCATATTAGCCTAACTCTAAAAAAATATATTATCTCTTGTACCATCATTCTTGATTTTTTTCAAGACTAAACGCGAGATCAAATTATTCTATTATTTTCATACTTTGCTGTTCTACTTTCTCGTGTTTTTGAAATTTTCCAAGGCTAGTGTCACATTTATTGCACAAAGATACTCTTTTGTATCAGCATGATGTCATTCATTTTTTTTTTTAATTTTGCAAAAATATTGGTGACGACTTTAGCATCTTTAATTATTTTCATTAATAAAAGGTTACTTTCAAAATTAAGGGATGTTGATTTGAGTAAAACTAGGTGCTTTTAAGTTCTTCAAATTTTTTTGTGAATTCAAGTCTAAAATTCATCGAATAGATTTTAAAAAATAAATCTGAACTGTTAAAACCCACCTACCTTATGAGTAATGTATATACATGTAAAAAAAAATTAATTTTACATAAAATCAAGCGATAAAATAATTTCAAAAAATAAATGTATTAAAATTAATTTATTAACCTTCTAATTTTGACCGGTCTGACTTTATACTAAATTAATTTGAATATTTAAAATTTTTATATATAGGTGCATTACTCGTAAAGTAGGCGGATTTCAACAGTTTGAATTTTTCACTTGAGACCAATTTAATAAATTTTAGACTTAAGTAAACCAAAGAACTTGGTAAACTTAAAAAAAACCTAGTTCTACTCTGTTGATTTAAACATTTGTTACCAACTAATAACCATTCTCTCCTAAAAAAAAAAAAATGATAACCATTCAATGCGTTCCAATAACCAACCGAAATACCCACGGGTTTTCTCCTAAAAAAAAAAACCAACCAAAATTTTGGCCCTTTCAACGATTATTTATTAATTGACAGTTGGATTTGAAATGTTCAAAGTTTGCTTTTCTTGATTGCCTCAACATACTGTTCGTTCCACCAAAGAAAAATACAACTGATGTACAGTTTTTGAATTTTTTTTTTTGGGTCTTATGTTAATGTGACTTGACATAATTAATATGTAATGATTTGATCATAACATTTTGAAATTAATACGTGACATATGTTATGTCACTCATATGATGTAAGCAAATGTAATATTTTGAAACTAAGTTAGATTAATGAAAGAATCATACAAAATGTTTTTTTTTTAAAATATTACAAAAAAAATTTAAATAAAGAAATAATGTTAGAAAAGCTGATAACGTGACTTGATGTAATCAGATCAATTTGTGTGATGTGTCATACCATGTCATTTTTAATTAAAAAGAAATATATCATGTTACATAATTATCAACACGTGTGTTATGACATACCGTGACAGAACAGATTATAGAGTGAATATTGTCTTCACTGTGAACAATTGACATATTCATAATGCAGAAGTTTGTTTATAGAGTGGACTGTTTGATCCGTGTCAAGACTTGCGTGCACTATATCTGCACGAATTTTAAATCTGTTCACATGAATCTTGATACGAATAGAACATATCGAATCTAATATTAGACCGAATTTGATACTGTGACCATGAGACACCCCTGATTCATTTGTTCAGATCTAGGGATAGCAATGGGCCGAACTCACAGATATTTTATTAAGCCCATGCTTGATCCGTCGGTTAAAATTACATGCCTGATTTGCCTGGCTCAATCTAATGGACTTCAAAATCTATGCCTAGCTCGTCCATGGGGCTTTTCCCCCATCAAGCCTGGCTGACCAAGCTCACGGGCTGCCTTACCACGCCCATACCCATATGCCCGTCGCAACCCAATCCATTCAAAACCTGATTTGCCTGGCTCAATCTAATGGACTTCAAAATCTATGCCTAGCTCGTCCATGGGGCTTTTCCCCCATCAAGCCTGGCTGACCAAGCTCACGGGCTGCCTTACCGCGCCCATACCCATATGCCCGTCGCAACCCAATCCATTCAAAATACCAATTTACCCAAACAGTTTCAGATCCACAAAATAAAATTTAACACTAAACTAACATAGTTTAGCACTAACACTAAAAAAGGATTACAAAAGCACATTACACAATCATACTAGCACATTTTAGTTAAATTCTAATAATCTCCTCCAATTCTAATAAGCTCCTTATTCACTTCTAATAAGCTGCTTCAACTGTGGGAATAATTTCTACATTTCTCTGTTGAATCAAATCTGTGGAGTGGAGAAGAGAAATGAGTGTAGAAGAGAGCAATTCTTAGACACCTTGAGCACATTTGAAAATAAAAATAAAGGAATGCACCCAAATATTTGCTTCTCTGCCATTATAATAACCAAAATCACAAAAATAAATAGAGTGCTTATGTGGAATCAGATGAAATAAAAATTGAATAAATGTGCAGAATTATAAAATGAAACATAACCTTGACTGGTATCTTGTCAGTTTCCAAGGTGATGCGTACCAATCAGTACCAACCTCGACTTGCATTTTGTGATGGCAATTGTAGACCTAACTTACCCATTTATGGCCGGTCGATCAGGCTAGCTAACATTTCAGATCATTTTACATCCGCTGGAATTGTCGAAAGAAAAGGATGTTGATTTGTGGTAGTTGACCCAAAAACAAAAAATACCGGTTAAGCTGTTATTTCCAAAACAAAAAAATATATTTTAAGTAAAATTCAAAATGCAGAATAAATATGAAAGATGTTGTACCAACATCAAACTGGCATTTTGCAGTATAGAAGTAAAACTGTAAATAGCATGCCAACCAAAAAAAAAAAAAAAACTATGCAGTCCCTAAATAAGAAATCAATCATATTATTTTCGTCTTAATCACGGCCCAAATAAAAATTCTTATCGTCTAATCACGGCCCAAGTGAGAATTCTTATCGTCTGGTTGATTTCTTCCAACCCAATTCAAATATCGTAATCTGTAAAGTCTAACCCAGTAATTTATTTGCTCAACCACAGCCCAAAAACATGAGTTGGGTTTTATTAAATGACCGTAGTACATAAAAATTTGGAAATATTAGATGTTGGTTGGAGGGTGTTTAGATGGGATTCATATCCGCTGCTTTTCTTAGTAGAAAAATAGCCGGCTGTTATTCTTTACCTTCTATATTTCTCTTCAAAAAAGAGTAGAGAGAGAAAGAAAATCACGTGAGAGAGAGAGAATAGCAGGAGAAGAGCAGTGGATATGGTTCCGTTTAGATGGACATCACAAATTCTGTTTGATGTTCGGTTGAAATCGTTCGATCTGTGTCAATATTTGTGGAAAATTGACTGCAGTAATTTTCAAATTGTCTGTACGATTTTTAAAACAAATTAAATGGCTCAAATCGAACATTGGTCACCTTGGTTCCCCCAAGAGGAGTTTGATTGTACACAAGTTGCAAACATTACAAAAAGTTGGGTTTAATATTTCAATTGCCTGGTTAATCAGACAAATTGGAGTTTAGCTGTTTAGGTGGTTTGGTTGAACTCTTATGACAACACCAAGTTTCAAATTGAATTCTCAGTGGAAAAAATAATTAAATAGAAATCTTCGTTCCAGATAAAGTACATATGCATGCTATGGTTGCTCATTACAAGGAATGCACTATAAGATATATAATATTTATTATTTGAATGAGTATCAAGATAAAGAAAGAAGGATAATCAAATGATTTTCAATAAAGGAAAGATGAAAACAACAAAATGGCGCCAATTTTTTACACCAAGCATGATTAAACAAATGCTTTATGAACTTTCACCATCTAATTCATTTGGATTTTTATTAGTACCTTTTTTCTGTATGTTTGCTTCTAGTGCCATTGTTAGATCTCCTTTAATTTATTCAATCCGGAACTCCAATTTTTGTTTTTGATATGATAGAAATTTTTTAAATTTTAATGTGATTAAAAATATCCAACAAAGTTGTGAAATGACACCGCAAATTGTATTTGATTGATTGTGTCCAATACAACTGGATCGGTGTTCTATTTATTGAGTCTTGTCTAATTACAATTATGACACCAACAACCTCTTAACAATTCTAACAATATTTTTAACATCTTCTTAACAACTTCACTAATTACAACCGAATTCTAACTATCAAACGTAACTAACTCTATTAACAAGTCACTAAATTAGCATAAGCAACATTTTGTAACGATTGTTCCTTACCGTTGATCAATAATTATTTGAAAACATATGTTAAAAGTGGTCAAATTTCAAATCATTCAAATTTATTTAATCTCACAAGAGTACTTTGTGTTCTTTAATTGATCTGTTAGATTAAAATTAAGAGTTACAATCCATTGACAATAATTAATTAAATAATTTTCGACAATATAAAAAATCTCTAAAATAAATACTTTATAGTCATATTATTGACCTGATATATTGATTCGATTGTATATATGTGCCTACCAATCGCTATGTTACAAGCTGCACAGAAGATCCGATCATAAGTTTCGGGTGCAAATTACGTATCCAATTCAAACTTGAAGATTTTTAACATTGGGTACGTTTGTATCATGCAAGGATGAGTAGAATAGCGATTTTTGAGTTAGTGATTGAGAATAGTACTAACTCGAGTGGTTTGAGAATAACACTAATTTTGAACTATTCAGATTAGTAAAAATGTCGTTTGAATTATATGTTTAGAATGACGATGGAGGGAATTAATAAAAGAGTAATTAAACTAATCTAATATTTTAAACAAATATTATATTACATTTGATATTTGAACTAATATTATATTTCATTTAAACTAATATTGTCTAATACTAATGTAATATTTTATTTAATACTAATCTAATTTAATCTGACATTCTATTTATTTAATGCAAATTTAGTATTTTATTTAATACTTATTTAATATTTAAACTAATATTATATTACATTTAACATTCAAACTAATACTATATTATATTTAATCTAATATTTATTTAAGAGGAGGGTTCAAATGCCTCCATTTTTTGTGCCTCCACCATACCTCCATTTTTTAAAACTTTAATAACTCAAAATTTAAAACTTAAAAGTCAAAATAAAACTGTTGGATATGATCTAGATCATTTTCTCTATGTGCTCATAAAAAATTTATGACATTTCAATTTTATTTTAATTGTCATCAAGAGCTTTAAAAAAGTACTAATGTAGATAATTTATAGACGTTGATTTTTTAACTTATTGATTCACATAAAAACAAAATTGAAATATAATAATTTTTTATGAGCATATAGAGAAAATAACATAGATCACATTTAATGGTTTTATTTTGACTTTTAAGATTTAAATTTTGAGTTATTAAAGTTCTAAAAAATGGAGGCATGATGGAGGCATTTGAACCTTCCTCTTTATTTAATACTAATCTAATATTTAAAGTAATATTATATTACATTTAGCATTTAAATTAATATTATATTATATTAAATATTTAAACTAATATTTAAATAACTACAATGTAATATTTAAATTTAACATTTTATTTAATATTAATCTAGTTTGATAATATATTTATTTAATACTAATCTATATTTTAAATTAATATTATATTACATTTAATATTTAAAGTAATATTTTATTTAATACTAATCTAATGTAATATTATATTATATTTAATACTAATTAATTATTTTATTTAATATTAATTTAAAAGTTAAACTAACTATAATTGAAAAGAATCATGTATTTTATGAATATCACTAACTCCATTATTTCTATTCTTACTAACCCACAATTTCTGTGAGTTAGTAGAATAGAGCTATTCTTGAGCTAATCCATTTTGATAATTTATGTTTGGATCACAAAGGTTTGAGAATAATGGAGCTAATCCAAAAATAACTCTATTCTTGAGTGATCCAAACACAAAGAGGATAATTTTCGGATAAGGTTTGCTGACGAACAATGAGTGAGTCTATGGTACTATGCATATTACGATTTATTACCGTGTTACGGCTCTATATTCGAGTTTTCAAATCCTAACGGTCGATCCAAACCGTTCATCTTGTTCTTCATATTAATATGTATTTGGAGACTAAATTTTACATTTTTTGAAATTTTATTACTATTTTTTTAGATTTATTGAAAATCACTGTTTTTGGATGGTCCATAATTTTCAGATCAAGTGATTTTCTAAATATCTAAAAAAATAGTAATAAAATTTCAAAAAATGTAAAATTTGGTCTCCAAACACATATTAATATGGAGAAAAAGATAAACGGTTTGGATCGACCGTTAAAATTGAAAAACTCAAATATAAAGCCGTAACACGATAACAAATTGTAATATACATAGTACCATAGACTCACTCACGAACAATTGCTTATTTGCATCAAAACAATAAACGAAAGAAAAAATATATATATATAAAAAAAAGGCAACTCTGAGATGTCTCATATTTTGCATGACCTTTTGGAAAATCTGAACCGTTACAATACGTTCTGCGAGAATCTGAAAGCTAAAATAATACTGCCCACTACGTCACCCCCGAATAGGCACCGGACACGTCGGTCACGTGAAATATGAGATATCTCAGAGGGTGCGCACTGCGCGCTTTGTACGTATGCACACCTAAAAGTTGAATCGGGATTGTCTGTGACAGTAACTATAGAGACATAAAGTTATAGTTATCTAAATCTCCGTCAACTGTCCAACTTGCCTTTGTAGCATAGTAACAAATGAATTATTCGAGTTCGGTTCGGCGAGATCAAAATTTCGTGATTCGAGAATAATTCAGGTATAATTCAAGAATGATTCAGAATTATCTGGATCAGAGATCTTAGTCCTGCAAAAAAGCAAAAAAACTAAATGTTATGGGAAAAATTCAGTAAAAATTCGTAAAATTCGCAAATTATTCGGGTTTAATTTGTTCAAAGTTTGGTAAACTGAATAATTTGGTGTTTGGTTCGGCATCATAAAAAAAATTATTTCAGTTTAATTCACGAATTTTGTGACTATGCTTTGTAGGAGATTGTATTAGAGATGGGAAAGTTTATATTTCATAATATTTTTTGAATTTATATCTATAAACAAAATTCATGTTAAAATTTTGAGATTGGAGGCTGAATAATATTTATGAAGGTAATTATATAAGATAATTATTTATTAAAGGGAAATATATTGATACATGTAAAATTTTAAAAATTTAATGGACCAAATTACATCGAGTTGATTAATGTATTGTAAACCCATCTTCACTTTAAAAAATATGTACAATTGAAAAGTAACTGAATCCCCATAAACATTAATTCAACTCAAATTTGGAACCCGTATCGTCTCAGGTATTGCACTATTATTACAGAGGATCACTTGCTTTACAGTTTGAGATTAAATCTCAACCGGCTTGGGATTTGGGTCACTGTAGGGGGCCCCATTTTTGGGTTTTGAGATTCGTGCCAAGTTAAAAAGTACGGTTCAGATCTAGTAATTATAAAAGATTCCCTTATCAGATATTGGAGAGGATGTGAATTCTTAAATTTGACGGTCCTTCGTATCAAGAACACGTGAAGAGACAGTGGGCATAAATTCGATTTAATTGTGGGATTAGACCGTTAGAAGAAGGCTATGGTATTATGTATAATGCAAATTGATCCGGATTATAAATTTATATTTTCATTTGTAAAGTTGAAACGATCAATTAAAACTATTCAACGTAAACACCATATGAAATGTACGTGTAGATTAACTTTCATATTTTTTAGAATTGTTGTACTATTTTAATATAAATAAAAAATCATCACTTTTGAATAGTCTAAAATTATTAAATCAAGTGATTTGTTACCTAAATAGTAAAAGAAGTTAGAAAAAAGAAAATGTAAATTTGTTTTGATATGTTGAATGGTTAATATCAACTACTAAAATTTGAAAACTAAGATATTGAATCTAAAGTACAGATAATTGGACCATAGCCTACCTCGTGAGGTTTAATAAAATGAACGGCTTTCATATTTTGGCCACAAATTAATGTTGAACGGTTATCGATGTATGCACAGTTGCACACTCTTTAAATTATAAAGACATATTCTGCTGTCATTGTGCCTGTGAGAAAATTTTTTTTACTAAATTATAAGGGCATGTTTGTCCTGATTTCTTTTCCCGACACGTACAGTATTTCGGTTATTAAAATTGAATCCGAATTCAAATTCATTTTCGTTCTCGCGTGACAGCCAGATAAACCCTAAATAAATTCAAACCCCTTTGATAATATAGAACTTACTAACTTTAATTACTAGAATCGTAATGTTATTTTAACTTTATTTGAGATGCTCGTTACGTGAGAACATCTTCTTCTAGTTATATATATATATGAATATGCTAGCGTGCTATGCATAGTATAGAACCCCTCCATGCAACGGTTTGGATTTTGAGTTTTCAAAATCCTAATGGTCGATCCGAACCATTTATCCTGTTCTCCATATTAATATGTGTTTGGAGACCAAATTTTACATTTTTTGAAATTTTTTTACTATTTCTTTAGATTTATTGAAAATCGCTGTTTTCAGCAAATCTGTACCATAAAAAAACAGCTATTTTCAATAAATCTAAAGAAATAGTAAAAAATTTCCAAAAAATATAAAATTTGGTCTCCATATACATATTAATATGCAGAACAAGATGAACGGTTCGGATCGACCATTAGGATTTTGAAAACTCAAAATCCAAGCCGTTGCATAGAGGGGTTCTATGCTATGCATAGCACGCTAGCATGTTCCTATATATATATATATATATATATATATATATATATATGAGTGGGGTTAAAATGCACCCTCTTTTTTGTGCTCTTAACGTGCACCATCTCTTCGTTTCTTCATTTTTAAAGTTCAAATTGTTGATTTGAATCTACCAACGTGTTCTACATATTAAAATGTGCCTGGAGACCAAATTTTACATTTTTTGGAAATTTTTTACTATTTTTTCAGAATATTTGAAAATCATCACTGTGCTGAATTTTTTATTATTATTTAGTTTAATAAAAAATTCTGAAAAAATAGTAAAAAATTTTCAAAAAATGTAAAATTTGGTCTCCAAGCACATTTTAATATGTAGAACACATTGGTAGATTCGAATCAACAATTTGAACTTTAAAAATGAAGATACGAGGGAGGGTTCACGTTAGGAGCACAAAAAGGAGAGTGCATTTTAACCCCACTCATATATATATATATATATATATATATATATATATATATATTGTTTCTTTTAGGTGGTCGTTTGAAATTAATGGACAAATCAATGCTATATTGCTATTTAAACTCTTACATTATCCATATATATAATTAATAAGCAATTAATAGCGACAGTCAATAAGCGGTCTGTCACAAGATTCGTGTAGAATATCTATTTATATCCATCTGACTCTGGCACATATAATTCAAAAGATGGAGATAATAGTTATCGTGATGAATTGAAAAACATGAGTTCCATTTGTTCTTTTGAAAAAAATCTCACATCATAGTCCTTTCTGCCTAGAATTAAATTATAGTAGCAAAAATTTAAGATTAGTCACTAAAGTTGTTTTTTTTTTCCACAAATTTCACATCATAGTACTGTCTTTCTTGACTAGAATTAAATTACTGTAGCAAAATTTAAGATTAGTCACTAAGTTCATGTTTGGTTGTAAAGTAAAGTTAATTCGGGTTAAATTTCTTACTTAAGCTAAGGTAGATTAAAATAATTATGTTTGATTGGAGGTTAATTGGAATTTGGTAGAGTAAGTTCATGAAGAGAGAAAAAATTATAATATTGTGTTACTCTAATTACGGAATCCACAGGTGGAGTCACTTAATTCAAATTAACTCAATTGTTACTTCACCTTACTCTTTTAAATTTAATTCTTATTTGGCTTCTTAAAAGTGGAGTAGAGGGTTTACTCCACCACTTGTTTCACAACCACAACCAAATATGGCATAAATTTTTTTTTTTCCCACAAATTTCACATCATAGTACTGTCCTTCCCAACTAAATTTAAATTACTGTAGCAAAATTTAAGATTAGTCACTAAATTTTTTTTTCCCACAAATTTCCATCATAGTAATGTCCTTTCTAACTAGAATTAAATTACTGTAGCAAAATTTAGGATTAGTCACTAAATTTTTTTTTTTTCCACAAATATTCTTTTGGATGATATTGAAAGCTGGTGTTTATCCTCTCCAACCTTATCCATTTTTTTTCCATCTAATTAATAAGTTTGTGGTGTGTTTATATACTACAATTTAAATTTCTAAGCAATTGATCCCTACCTTTCATTTTGTATCTAGGATTGTTTAATGTAGAACATTGAAATTAAAAATCTCAGCGTTTTGATTTACTGATGCCTCTTTCTAGTTATTTTTTTACTGCCAATATAAAAATTTATCATACAAAAATAGAAAAACTATATATAGACTTTGCATTTTTATCATATATTTTTTGTTTGTTCTGACAAGTACATCTAGTTCCTTCTAGCGAATTGAATCATAATAAATATATATATATCGGATAATTTATAAATGCATACTCATCATAAACACGTCATGTGTGAGTGATATAATGCGGAGACGGAAAGCAATTTTGCTTTTGTAAAATCATAACTACCCCCACCATCAATTAATCTGGCGCCTCTACAATTTAATTTATTGGCAACCCAACTTTTCAACCTAACATTTCTCACAATCTTTTCTCAATATCTATATTTCCATGCAAGACACCACAAAAAGAAACGAAATATAGAAGAAACTAAAACCCTTTCGTTGATACTTGATACCAACAATTAATTGGTTTCCAAGATGGAGAAAGTGCCTCTCTCTCCAATGAAGAAGGGAAGCGAAGAGCATGTGGATATGGAACCAGCATCTGTGTGGCGTCTCCGGTACAGCGACTTTCGCATGCCGGAGCGGCCTCAAGAACAACCATTTGTCACTAGAGTTTTTAAAAGAGGGCATGGTATGTACCTTGTATACTTGGTTGTGTTTTTTCTTCCTAGTTTAAATTCACATTTTTTGGGTTTTTAAATGTTAATTTCATGATTGATTTTGAAATACCATTTCTCCTGTTCTCCTAAAAATTAAATATTCATCATGCCAAATTTGTTATAATTGTTATCGTCAAATCAACTAAATATATATTAGGGTTTCACATCTTCCTCCCTCTTCAACATTTTTTCAAGCATCATAAGCATTTATTTCACAAATGCTAAATGCTTCATGGCGTAATTTTTTCTTTTCAAGATCTCAAATTTCACCGTAATGATATAGAGCTTAATATTCTAATTTTGAGAGCACATATATAAAAAGAACCAAAAATGTCATTTATTGTATTTTCCTTGATGAAAGATGCCAGTTGTGTTTCTTCCAAAATAGAAATCATGCATAGACTCCTTAATTATTTGTGACCTACTTGCTGTTTCCCGCCACTTGTGACATGTAACAATACAAATATAGGATCAAAATTGGTGGCTAGATTCAGTTTCTATCTTGCATTTGTTTTTTCCCTTCCAATTTTACAATTAAAAAAAAAGTGTGCACATAATTTCTTGCTAGATTTCTTCTATTTGTACACATCTTTGTCATCTTTTTCTGTCCTTTAAAAAATATACTTGCCAAATTGAGTTATAGTAGTTCTTCAAATTATGTAGCAAAAACTTGGGTTATCTTCCTTCTTTTAATTAGAAAATTGGATTAATTAATTATCATATAGGGAGGAAATTAACAAAATCCAAATTGAAAGTTTACATCATTAATCATCTTAATATGTCAACTTCATAATATATAATAGCAATTAACCTTACCAAATCTTTGTGGAGACAATTGAAATTGAAATGAAAGGCTATGTTGCCACACAAATGGTCAATATCATTATCACCTAGATTAAAATAAAGGAGACGCCATATTTTAAGGCAACTTTTAGGTTGCCTGACTTAGCTTTGAACAAACATTTTGGATTTATCATATATCCAAGTTAAAGTGACATCTCAAGACTCTACTTGTACCAAATCTTGGGTGTTTCAAAATTTCAATTGCGTACAGAATAAACCAGTATCTTTTGCTAAAAGTGAAAATCATTTAATAGTGTTAGATTGAGTGCATCCATGCATGCTTCATGCTTGTGTCAAAAAGGGTTCAGTTGACTGCGGATATGCGTCATTTAAAATAGTGGAGTGTGAAAATGAAATAATAATAACAACAACAACATAGTGATATGAATATATCAGTCCTTTTTTATTTTGCTAATGAAATTTATTTAGTTGCTTTTGGGATATTTTGTACACAAGGACAATTTGTCCTGTTCAATTGGAAAAGCATATTCAGCATTAATACCTCCAAAACACTTCTCTCAAATATCATATCATGTAATTATCTATCTCTTTCTTTCTTGCCGACAGAGACTAATAGAAGCAACTAACTAGTCACTATTGACAGCAGCTCTATTTGATCAACATCTGATCTAAGAATCTAAGATAATCGAACAAGTAGACATTTATCAAGGATTTTACTTGAAATATCGGTAGAAAAAATACACTCTAAGAAGCTGGAAAAGCATGAAAAAAAAATTGAATCCGTATCCCTTCATGTTATCTAAAGTGAAATGGAGAGAATCAAACCGTTCTTTTAATTCTGACACGAATCTTAAAGTGGACTCTATGTCTGACTAGTATCCAAATTCTTTTGGTTCTCTCTGTTGCACACTTGCACCCCAGGGTGGGGATATGGGCCTAAAAGAATATGCAAGGGCCGTGTGGGCCAAACTTTAGCTGACTTATGTACGACCTCTTTGTTTACTTGTCGGGTTTATTTAGACCCCGGACCCATGTAGGGGTGCAAACGGGTTGGATATTATTCGGCCGTATCCGACTCCGTATCTGAAAATTTAATACGGATATCCGATATTTAAATATCTGTGCAGATACGGACATGGATATTGTTTTGAATTTTAATTATCCGTATCCGAATAGTAGATATATACAAAGACTACTGAAAGCATTGTTAAGATACTTTTAAGAGAAGATTTTATTAAAAATGTTCGGAAACATAAAAAAAATAATAATAATTTCTTGATTTTAAGTCATGAAAAAAATTATGTTATTAACTATTATAAAAAGCAGATATCCGTATCTATATCCGGTTAATATCCGATTCGTATCTATATCCGGTTAATATCCGATTCGTATTCATATCCGTCTAATATCCAATCCGTATTCCTATTCGGAAAATAAAAACGGATACATATATGGTTTTACCATTATCCAATCCGGATACAATCCGTTTGCACCCCTAGATCCATGATCCTCTAATTTGTTATTGTTATATTTTTTAGATGTTAGTTCTTAGAATCTGCGTCCTATGCATGTAAAGAGATGGAACACGTGCCACTCTTATTTTAACACATCCAAATTTTTTATGTACATCTTATATTTGAAGAGGGATCGGATGACACTGTTCATTTTCAAAGTCCAAACAGTTGATTCAAACCGTTCAACTTAATGGGTATGTTAAAATGTATTTGCAGATCAAATTTTACATTTTTCTGAATTTTTTTGAATTTATTCAGATGGGTACAAAAATTCAACGATCAGAATATAGCGATTTTGTTAAATATTTAATAAATAGTAAAAAATTCAAAAAAATATATAAAATTTGATCTGCAAGTAGATTTTAATATATCCATCATATTCAACGGTTTGGATTGACTATTTGGACTTTGAAATTTCAAAAATGAACATTATCATCCAATATCACTAAAAAAAGGTGTCATCCAATCCCTCCTCCTTATATTTAGGGTATATCAACTATTATCAAGAGTAATTTTTCATGACAAATGAGTAGAAGACATTAAGAAATTTGTTTCATAATCTTTGATTTCCCAACTTTCTAATCTCCAAGTGAATAAAACAAAATACTTTTTTTATTTTTTTATTTTATATCTATCCTTAAGATAAAAAATATAAATTTATTGTTTCAAATATATCTGCCGACCTTTATGGTTTTTTGACGATATCTTCTTGTAAGTTCCTATATAATTCTTTGTACCGACATCTCTGGTCCCTCCAGCCTCATCTAAAATTCTCAAGTTTAATTGCTAATTCCATTAGGCGTATAATTTGGAACTTGGTTGTATTAGAGAAATTAGTTCTGAACACGTGGTGGATCACACTGCACAAAAGTACCAATTAACACGGAAAGAAGATGCAACCTTATCTTAACTTCCCCTGAAAGTAAAAGCATTCCATAAACTCTGGCAATTCTTATCTTTGTTTGTTAACACCAAAAAAGAAAAATAAAGGAATATAATTATGTTTGTCGTGGCCGAGTTGGTCTCCTCTCCTATTCCACTTTTGTTGACACTATCAGGATAATTTCAAACTCTTTTAAAGATTCCAAGACTTATAACCAACCGTATGTACGCTGGTGCGTCAAGTCGGTCCAATAAGAGTCTGACAACTGGCCCATCTCCTAGGTAATTTTTATTAATGAATAATAACACCTGTCCTAGGTAACTCTACCTTTAAGGTAGAAGAATAAATGAATAATAGATTCTATGTTGTTGACATCTGGATGTTTCCTGGAGCTTTCTCATCAAATTCTTATCATTTCCAGAAAATGATTTCAGATTCTTTGTTTGAGTAGGTTTTTCTCGAGAGAGCCGACCATACTGTAGTATAGTGTGTCATTCAGTGATGAATCGGATTAGTATTGACATCAGATTCATATGATACTAATTTTAAAATTAATTGAATAAATTTTAATCGACTAAGTTAAGCTATTTAAATCAATTTATTTTATGAGTAATAAGTTTACATGTAATTTTTTATTATATTTTTAAGTTATATTAGTATCAAATTAAGTGGTAAAAATGTTAAAAATAAATATATTAAGATTAACTTAAAAACTCACACATTTGACTACTTGACTAAATATCAAATAAATTCAAAATGTTATAAATTTTACATGTAAATGCATAACTAATGAAGTAGATCCGTTTGGATTTACTGTTGAAATCAATTTAATAGATTTTAGAGTTAGTGTTTATATAAACTGAAATGACACTGATATTATACTAGCTAGACTTTTTTTAGTGATGCTTGATATATTTTTTTTTTTCTGAAAGGGAGATGTGTTGACTGTTGAGTGACCTTTCAAGCGTTTATTTTAGTATCTACCTTCGGAAATAATTATTATTAATATTTATGTTATACATATTAATACTTAATTGGGAGTCTTTAAAATTAAATTAGTTAATTATTATGAATATGTAGCATGAACCTAAGTGCGCTATGTATCATAGTACTGTAATTTCTCTCTTGTTACCATTACAATTTAGTGTAAATCAGAAAAATATTAGGTACAAATATGAAAACATCAAAACCGTAAAATTTCAATAAGAAAAACTTGCAGACCCAAAGTACAATTATTGCAATTAGATGATTATATATTTAATACTTATCTATACATTGTAGCAGAAATACATAATATAAAAACAAAAAACTTTCATACAAAATATCATCTTTTCATAAAAATCTTAACAAAATAACAATATTAAACAAGAAATAATATTCCTTAAATAATATAAAAAATAAAGAGAAATGAAATACAACCAATCAATTTATTTAAATAATATTTTAAAAAAAAATCAAAACTAATAAAAATAATGATACAATTTATATGTAACAAGTACGTGTGTTGGATATTTGTCTATATAAATTTAAACTTCTATATATAAAAAAAATATTAATATATAAAATTATAATATTTAATCAGAAAATTAATATTTAATCCGAAATTTTTTTTTAATCAGAGCCGAATCAGAATATATAATTGCTTAATATAAAAGAATGGTGATCTAACTGATAGGTGCACGACTCCAAAGTCTCTGTGCAGCGTACTTTCCTCTTTTACTCTAAATCTCTAATAAGAAAGAATCGAGAGAGAAGAGAGGAGAAAAGATTACAGTGGCGATGGATGTGGGGAGAAAGAAAGAGGAAACGGAGGTATCTGGTTCAGGGACTGCCTGGCAAATAAAAGCAAGTGATTTCGATTTTGCAGATAAACCCCCTAATCAACCTTTCTTCTACCACCTCTTCCGGAGACCCTATGGTGCTCTCTCTCTCACACACACAAGCAACAGAGCTCTGTTTATTTTCTTTTTGTTAATTTGTATGGAGAGAGATTTGTATTAATCAAATGGTACAACACTGGAAGTATTTAGTGTATTGATAATATTATAGATTAAAATATTTAACTTATCATAGTAATTAGTATATTGAGAATATTAATATTTTACTTATCATATGCATGTTATATTATAGATTAAAATAGTGCCTTCATTTCTTTGGGAAGAAATCCTCAAAGAAAGATGTAAATTGAAAATTTTGGAGGGGCTTGAACAAGTTTTAATATTTTTAGGTTGTTTTTTTTAAGGAACAGTTTAATTGTTGAAATTCAATGATTAACTGTTATTTGTGCCGTAATCCTAATTACATCTAATGTAAACTGTAATTACCGCGAGGTTAGTACTATCTGATTTAACTAAAACTTCATATTCATCCCTAAAGTCTACTGGAATCTGGATTAACAATATTTGAGTTTACCAGGAAGTCCTCTTTTTTTTTTTTCTTGAATTCTCCTTAGGTCTCTATGGTTCGTAAAGCTTCTTATAATCTTATTGCACAAATATGTATGCTAATAAATTAACTTAGTTATGTTTGATGCTTTTCTTGTTCTTCCCATAAGATCCTATTATAATAATTAAATATATGAATATATGTTTTTGTAAATTTTCAGGGAAGCAACAGAAAATTGCAAAATACTACAAGAAGCAGGAGAGCCTTCTTAAAGGGTTCACAGAAATGGAAAATATTCAAGAACTAGGCTATTTGGATGGAACTCCTACAGATGTACCATGTTATTTTTTATTTGAATTTTTGGTGTTTTAACATATGCTGTCAATTGAGAATATTTTATTTATTATATGTCCTTATTTTTAGAAAAAGAATATTTTATTCATTATATGTCCTTATTTTTAGAAAAAGAATATTTTATTCATTATATGTCCTTATTTAAAAAAAAAGAATATTTTATTCACTCTATGTTCTTATTTTTAGAAAAAGAATATTTTATTCATTATATGTCCTTATTTTTAGAAAAAGAATATTTTATTCATTATATGTCCTTACTTTTAGAAAAAGAATATTTTATTCATTATATGTCCTTATTTTTAGAAAAAGAATATTTTATTCACTCTATGTCCTTATTTTTAGAAAAAGAATATTTTATTCACTCTATGTCCTTATTTTTAGAAAAAAAATATTTTATTCATTATTTTATCTAGTGATCTCAAAATTCTTTCTTTCTTAATTTTTTCAGGCGGAGTTGGAGGAATTGGCAAAAAGTGAGAGAATGGCAATAAATATATCAAATTTTGTGAACTTGCTACTTTTTATTAGCAAGGTTCTGGCATCAATTGAAAGTAGGTCTCTGGCAGTAATTGCATCAACCCTTGATTCCTTATTGGATCTCTTATCGGGTTTTATTCTCTGGTTCACCTCGCATGCGATGAAGAAACCTAATAAGTATAATTACCCGATTGGAAAGAAGCGAATGCAACCCGTAGTATGTCTCTCTCTCTCTCTTATAACTCTGTTTTTATTATGTATTGATGTAGCATAAAAGATAATATCATTTTGTTTGAACTGTGCAGGGAATTATTGTTTTCGCATCGATTATGGGTACACTTGGCTTTCAAGTACTTATCGAGTCTGGCCGT
Source organism: Carex pumila (assembly GCA_033356055.1). Lineage (NCBI taxonomy): Eukaryota > Viridiplantae > Streptophyta > Magnoliopsida > Poales > Cyperaceae > Carex > Carex pumila. The sequence goes on along the minus strand of JARJHM010001161.1, from coordinate 9,080 downwards.
CAACTTGTTACAAATGTATAGCAACTATTTAATTTTTCTATTTTAAAATTTGTTTTTATTTTTTTTGCACAAATTTAAGTCAGCTAAATTAAATTTCTTGTTTTTGTTTTCTGTGTGTAGGAGCACACAACATTTCACAAAAAACAAGTGATGTGGATGGTGGGCAGCATGGGTTCGGTGACAATAGTGAAATTTGTGTTGATGATATATTGTCGTTCGTTTAAAAATGAAATTGTCAGAGCTTATGCACAGGACCATTTCTTTGATGTCATTACTAACTCCATTGGTCTTGTCTCATCCTTACTCGCGGCGCACTACTACTGGTGGATGGACCCCATTGGGGCTATCTTGGTAATTTTATTATCATCTCAAGAGAGAGGCTATGGTACTATGCATAGTGCCAAATAGTATGTACTATGAATTAATATCTCTGTTTTTAGAGTCCAAATAGTTCATCTGAACCATTCAACATGATTATACTCGCTGATCAAAATTTTATATTTTTTAGAATTTATTTTGCTATTTTTTTAGATTAGAAAATCAATCTAAAAATTCTAGACCATTCAAAAGTAGTCATTTTCTACCTATCTAAAAAAATAGTAAAAAAAAAAATCATAAAAATGTAAAATTTAGTCTGCAAGTTCATTTTCATATGGAGATTATGTTAAACGGTTCAGATCTACTATTTGAACTTTTAAAGCAAAGATATTGATTCATAGTACAAAATGCATAGTACAGTAGCCTCCCAAATCATCTAAAACTGTTGTTTCTCATCTTCAATCACTTCCTTTTCTTTAATTTATAACACTTATGTTATGTTTGTTTATTTAGATTGCTTTATATACGATCATTACATGGGCAAGGACCGTGATGGAAAATGTGAGGACACTGATCGGCAAAACGGCACCAGCTGAGTACCTGACAAAACTAACATACCTGGTATGGAACCACAACGAGGAAATTCGGCACATAGACACAGTGCGAGCGTACACTTTTGGGACCCACTACTTTGTCGAGGTTGACATAGTGCTGCCGAGTGAAATGCCTCTCAACCAGGCACATGATATTGGCGAGTCGTTGCAGGAGAAATTGGAGCAGTTGCCGGAGGTAGAGCGAGCATTTGTGCATCTCGATTTTGAGTACATGCATAGACCCGAGCATAATAAGAGTAAAGTGTAAAGACCAGTGTAATTTTGAAATTTTGCTCTATACCATATATGATGTAGAGAGGAATGTTGTAAATGTAGCTGGTAACAAGTGCTTATCTCGTTTGATTTGGCTGTACCGGTGTAGTAGCGTGGTCATGTTCTCACTTAGTGAGTTTTGACATCCTTAATTAAAAAATAAAAGTAATTTAGTTTAGGAATGTTATCATAAGAATGTTTGAATTTTGAGTGAAGCTTCCCCATTAAATTTGCATAGCTTTATAACTAATTCTAAGATAATCTCATCCTAATGGTGCAATATAGGCAATTAATTTACTTTCTTATATCAATTATCAAATGCAGCAATTTACTTTCTATCTTTAGCCTTACATCTCCAGTCCGGACTTTTGGAAGTTACACCACCACTACAACTTATGGTTATTCGCAATTTGCAAAAAGAACTGAATTCGAGGTATCAGAACGTTTGAAAGATGATGCTTTTACAGTGAAGTGTGCTGTTACTAAGCTTGAAGTAATTAGCCCTATGGCATCATTGTTCCACTGTCAAATATGAACCAAAATTTTGCTAACTTACTAGAGAGCAGAAAGGGGGGCAAACATTACAATTGTAGTGAAGGGAGACAGATTGAAGGCTCATCGGTGCGTGCTTGCAGCGAGTTCAGCTGTATTCAATACTGAGCTTTTCGGTTGCATGAAAGAGAAATGGACAGACACCATAACAGTTGAAGATATTGAAACACCAGTTTTCAAATCCATGCTTTACTCATTTTTTCTGATTCATTGCACGATTTTGATGAGACTAGCATTGATAACGATAAAAAACAAGATGTGAGGTTGATGGCTCAACATTTCTATTTTTTTTTAACTAATTTTGATATGCGGTTAAATACCTGTAAGATAGGTACCAGTTGGAGAGGTTGAAGTTGATGTGTGAAGATTTCCTATGCAAGAATCTTAGTGTGACTAATGCATGCTGCGACTACATTAATTTTGGCAGAGCAATGCAATTGCAGTCAACTCAAAGCAAAGTGCTTCAAATTTATCAGGTCTCCTGAGGTTTTTATAGCTATTATGCGGACGGATGAATTTCACAATTTGATTAAAAGATATTTCCATCAATTCTGAAAGATATGTAAATTTTCTTTGAAAATAGATCATCTTTGAGTGTTCTATTGTGATTTATCGTGTTAATTATGGCTTTGAAGTTGTCACTGTTAATGGAATTATGAATAACTGGTTTCATACTTGCATATGTTACATGGGCATCCTTTATGGAAATGACTAGATAGTATTATTATCTTGTTTTTTCATTGTGTAATTTTTTAAGGAAAGTTGGATGCTGAGTTTTCATATCAGAGATGGAGACTTCTAAATAGCTTAAAAGAACCTTCATTTGGATACTGAACATGCCATCTTTTACACATGACATTGATTGTAATCACTATACCACAAACTGGGGTTTTTTTTTCCCACTGTATAGTTTTTTTTCAGTATGCTCCAATCCTATGTTGCATGGACACGGGTATAGGTATCGTGTCAGATACGACACGGGTACGACGACACGACAATTTTAAAAAATTTAGGATACAACACGTTTATTATATATATTATTTTTTATTAATTTATATATTGTATTTAGATAATTGTAGCTTAAATTAAATTTGTTTAGAAAATAAAGACTTCATATAAGTATATTAAATATTATACTTACTAAAACATAACATATATGAATGTTTGGTGTAGTGGTTAAAGCTTTTGACTTTCATTTGAGAGGTCAAGGTTCGAATCCCGCCAGCAGGTTATTTTCTTCAATCCATAGTCGCAGTCCATAGGGGTAGGTGGGTGTCCACGGGCTCAATCCACGGGCGCGGGTGCGGCTCACAATACATAGGCGTGTGTCCAGTCCGTATCAGATGTGTCAGGCCGTATCGGCAGGGGTCAACCAAGTGTTGGAGACCGTATCAGACAGGTAGGGACACGCTAACTCACCTGACACGTCAGTAGTGTTTGGTAAACGGGCCGAACCGGGCGGTCCGGGCAAAACCTGGGCACGGGTAGCCACGGTCACGGGCACACGGGCAAAACAGGCCGGGCATCATGGGTTTTTTTTTCAAAAATCCTGCCTTGCCCGTTTAATACCCGTGCCCGTTACGGGTTCGGGGGCAAGATGGTCCGGGTACGGGGGCCCGGACGGTCCGGTCCGGATCCGGATCCGGTTTTTTTTTTTAAAAAGAAATAAAAAACAGAAATAAAAAAACAGAAATAAGAAAAACAGAAATAAAAAAACAAAATAAAAAAAAGAAATAAAAAACAAAAATAAAAAAAAAGAAATAAGAAAAACAAAAATAAAAAACAAAAATAAAAAACAAAAAACAGAAATAAGAAAAACAGAAAAAAAAAACAGAATTAAAAAAACAGAAATAAAAAAAAGAAATAAGAAAAACAGAAAAAAAAAATAGAATTTAAAAAACAGAAATAAAAAACAGAAATAAGAAAAATAAAATTTTAAAAATAGAAATAAAAAAATAGAAATAAAAAAACAGTATTTAAAAAACAGAAATGGGGAGAATTTGGGTTTGAATTTTAGACCAAAAGTAAAAAAAAAAAAAAATTATGCCACAAGCTCACGGGCATGGACACGGGCACGGGCATCACGGGCACAGGGTTCTGGGTTCTCATGGGTATTTTTTCAAAAAATCGGGTTTGACCCGTTTAATACCCGTGTCCGTGTACCCGTGTACCCGTGCATACCCGTGGCACAGTTCGGTACGGGCACGAACGGGCGAACCGGTCCGAGTTGAGCCCCCGGAGGTATTTACCAAACACTACACGTCAAATGGTGTGTCAGATACGTATCGTACACGTGTCGAAAATATGTCAACATCGGATACTTATCGGACACGGATACAATGACTTTGTATCCTAGGAGTGCCTGGGTAATATAGCTCCAATCAGAACTTTTCCTTTTCGCTATGTTGTTGCTACTTTTCTGAAACTGAAGTAACACCAAGACAAGCCCAATACTCTCGCATTGGAAAATAAAAATTAAACTTCTCCTCACATATATCGATGAATCTAATTGAGTCCAGTATTTAATATTCTTTTCTGGTGAAATTGAGCACACCTAAATACCAATGTGCAAATCCACGATTGAAAGTGAGGAAGACCTACAAGTTTCCATAATAATAACTTAGTTTTTTCATCAAAAATCAAAAATCAATAATGTACACATACCAGGTGGGCATGGTTTAGATAATTGGTGCCATCTTATGTTTCTATGGTACACAGAAATGAGATGAGCATTGGAAGAAATTGTGTTCAATGAAATTGTACAATGGAATAATTTTTCTTATATTTATTTAACGAAAGAGATTTTAGAGGCTTAGAACCAAAAAGTCATATGTTTTTCACAGATCGTGGGGAAAAAAATAAGTCCGTACTGATAAGATGGTGACTAATGAAATAATTGTTTGTGTTCCAACACGAAATCTATATGAAGCCATTTAGAATGTTGATTCCATTGGAGTTTACTTAGTATTATTTAAATTTTATTGTTTGCTTTTCTCATTCTGTAATTAATTTCAGTTTTTGGGGAGGTTATCACACAACAATAAACATGAAGCAAAGAGTCGGTAGAAGAAATTGCTCTGTTGTTACTATCAAGAGGGCAATCTAGGGAATTTTTCATTAAAAATAATATATTCGAAATGTTTTGCAATCTATGTTTGAAATTTGCATGCATGTACAATGAACTGCTAAATCATGTACATGAATTTAATGAACGAAACAGGTCAGCTGATCAAAATAATAAAAAATAATAATTCCAAGGATAGTTCGACAAAAAGGCAGGATTAGCATAAAAATATTTGCGGAGTGAAAGTGACCACTGGTTATAAGAAACTTATATGCTTCAAATAAATTTATCTATAGCTGAAAAAGAATCAGCAATATCTATTTCTGTCACAAATCACTCCAAAATCTATGAATATAAAAGCTTGAAAGATGAAATCAAAGAATATAAGAGCTAACAGTACAGACTCGAATCAAAGAATAGAAGAGCTTAAAAGAGAAAACAACTAAGACCTTCTGGAAAACCATGGGCATCCATGGTGTGTTTGTGGCAATCGCCATGGGATCTAGGGTCAGTTATTGGACATCTGAGATTTTATTTTGGGATCTATGAGGATACAGAGGAACCTAAGTGTAATATATTTATAAATATTACATACTCTATGAAGATTTCATCTTTTGAACTAAGGCTGCAACATACAGGTTCCCTAAATTCAATTAATTTTCCATTTCAATCATGAGGTAGTTGTGCTTCTATCAATAAAAAAAAAAGTCATCTAATTTCACTCAAATTAAAGGAACAATCACCAATGCTCTTCACCAAAAGAAGCTTACCAGACAACAGTTCAGTGAGCCGGCGGCAGTTGCTGTTGCCTGAGCACATGCAAATCACCACCAGGACAGAACTTGATCAATAGACAAAAACATCGGTCACTCTCAGACACACCGTACAGCCTACGCAGTATCTCCCTCTCTGTTCTAGCCTTCTAGCCCAGCCTGATCTGGTCCCACCCTCCAATTCCTTCTTATCCATTACTTTTGCAGCCATGATGCCAGCCCCTATGCCACTGCATTTCAGCTCAGCCAGGTATATGTTGGGGTTTTGACAGTTCAAACCAATTGATTAGCTTAATTGCAGAAAGTGTGTAAAACAAAATTTTACGATTTAAACTAAGAATTAAACGAGGTATGTCAGGAAACTTTCCAAGACGGTCCACCTTCAGTATTCCTTCGGCATCAAAATCTCATTTAATTTAAACTAAGAATTAAACGAGGTATGTCAGGAAATTAAACGAGGTATGTCAGAAAACTAAGAATTAAACTAAGAATTTACGATTTAAACTAAGAATTAAACGAGGTATGTCAGGAAACTTTCCAAGACGGTCCACCTTCAGTATTCCTTCGGCATCAAAATCTCATTTAATTTATTTACAGATCTACTCCATAATTGATTTTTAAAATATTAAATCTATCTACTAATTAAATAAATTAATATAACATAATTTATACCTTGTTTCCAAATCACAGTTCGAATACAGAATAAGCAAGAAGAGCTACACCAAGGAAGGAATCAACTCGTAGTATCACACGTGTGATACCTCTATTGGTTATCCACCAGGACTAACCGGAGAACAGTTTATTTCTTCTGCCAGAAATACCGTAAACCGCAAAATTCTGCAGAAACACTATTCACCGAGAAAGGACGAAATAAATATGTGTTTCGAGGTTACTTGGTATCGCTTAAAAGCTAAACCGCAGGTTTTCGCAAAATATATTATTTTCCTAATCTCGAAATAACCGAAATCAAGAAAAAAAGAAAAACCGATTAACATGTGAATTAGTAAGTTTTCTCTCTACCCTCACCCCTTTATTTATAGTGTTTTGAGAAGATTCGCAAAAGACCGAAATACCCCTCAAAACAAATCTATTTATCAAAATACCTTGACACCTCATCCTTTAATATGTGAAAAGACCAAAATGCCCCTTCTACACTCTTCTCCATGCTTCTACACCCTTCTACACCCTAAGGTGTCATGCAAGGTGACATAGGTGTGAAATGACCATTTTGCCCTTGGCCCATTAAGGCATGAATAGTAAAAGACTTTGATTTTGGGCTTTGACTTTGGGTTTTTAATTTTAATTAAGGCTTTGATTATTTTGAGCTTTTAAACCCATAATTCAAATTCATAATTAACAAATTAAAATCCAAATCAAATATATATAATTGTCATGTACAATTATATTTCTTTTCGGTTGTTGTTCGGTAACTTTTATACAACATAACGTGTACGTTTATAAATTAACCGTTGTTTCTGCTTGTCATTCTAAATGACATTTATAATTTAATTATATCACGTATAATTAATTATAATCATTTTAATATTAATTATAATTAATTTATAATTAATCAGTAAGATTCTCCGAGTAGCTCCTATATGGTGTGACCCAATAGAATCTGTGTTATGTTGGTAAACAGGATTAAAACTGTTTTAACTTCTGTTAGTCATGGGTGGCATCTGGCAACACATCATGACCATCCAATTACACAGATGATGCTGTACTGTACAATATCACGATCCAGTAAACAATTTTCTTGTGTCAGTTCTTCTGTCTCATAGCTATCAGATCAGTTTTAAGGTAGATATGTGTCATCCTTGTTAACTGTATCTTTTCTTGATCTTGAGTAGAATATCAAATATAATTACTCTTGTAATTATACTGCATGCAGATAATCTAACTCTACCAAGGGACCCAGTGATGTTATAGCTCGTATAGAGATACGAAGGACAAGTAGTATTCTTGATAGACTATCACTTCCTCAGTTAAGTTATACATATGGAAATGCTACCGTTATGGCTGCTTTTTACGGACAGCGTTAGATAATACTCACTCATATATATTTCTTAGTGGGAACGATAAATACCTCATACTGTAGAACTTTGACACTGAATTAAAACATAAATGACACGAACGCAATTCTATTTAATGTTTCATTCGAGGTTTGTCAAATACCATATTCCTAGAACATGTATCTATGTGATTAAAATGACATCTCGTGTCAGATGGTTTGTAAAACTTAACCATCTTTTAATCCACATACTAACCTTATAGCGGTAATTAGTGTTCCTGCTAATTACCTTGGTCAGTGACCTTTTAAGAGTATATATTATCTATATTATGGAGTTTTACAATTTCAGTCATGAACTCGAAATGATCCACAAATGCAATAATACTCAAGGCAACAAAATAATATATAAATAAACATTCAATTCATGAACAAAGTTTTATGATTAACTTATCGTATTATTAACTTCTAGATTATTACAAACTAACAGTATATGCTGCCGATGTCGCCTAATCCCAGTCGTGGTATGAATCGCAGACCCTAGATGGAAAGGAAGTGAGTGGAGGAGTCTTGAGTTACATTTTCTCTTCTGTATTTCCTAGTCTTGATACTGTTACATATGAATATCATTTTAAAATAATTCTAAAAAATGTAAATTTCAATCTAAAAGTGCATTTCCATATGAATACTGTTCGGATTTACTATTTAGATTTAAAGATGAACATATTGATCCATAGTACGGACCAGTATGAATTATGCATAGTACTGTAGCCTCACTCCCTTGTAAATACTGACACCACTTCATCAAAGGGTTGAATTGGTAACTAATACAGGTAACAAAATAAAGATGGTACAGCTTTCTAATCAAAAGAATAATAAAATATATATAATTGATCAAGATTACCTTTTCCGGTGTCAAGGGACATTTTCCAATGAGTCTCCTCTCTCTATATACATGCTCCTCAGCAAAATTTTCCTTCTGATATTTTATGATAATTTCTGTTCTGCAGGAGTAAATATATACACCTAAATAAATTTCAAAAGTTCATCAAAGTGACATTTGACTCAAGAGTTAAACAGTGTACATAAGTATTTATTAGTATATACCTCAAAAACATTTTTAGCCAACTATTTTCTATAGCTTCTTAGAGACTGGCATTCAATCAGGAATATTACACAGAGCCCCTCTAAGATTATTGAGATATCACCAGCTCGTCATTTTCCTAGTTTTTTTCAAAATTACTAAAATAGCCACCTTTTACCTCATTTACCTAGAGACAAAAAAGCAAGAAGGCCTTAAGTATTTTTTTTTCTAATATTCAGGAGAAAATAGGGTTCTAGATGATGTTTTTTTTGTGTGTGTTATAACAACACGAAAGCTGGTTTGAAAAACAATAATATGCTAATACATAATAATGGATGCCTATGCAAGAAACCCAAACAATATAATGCACGCCTGCACAAAATAAGAAACATCATTTTCTGATACCTAAAATGAT
>JARJHM010001160.1:0-59826 GCA_033356055.1 Carex pumila | reverse complement strand
GTCATAATAATAATAACAACAACTATATATCTTACTGATTATTTTAAGAAAACATTATTGTCGATGCATGTAAAATAACATTGAAAAACAGCCGTCTTCTCATATGTCAAATTCCGTATATTATATATTTTGTTTTCTTATTATTAGATGAGAAAGAGAAGTCAGAAAAGCAAATATTATTTTAATGTTTATTTTATGTATTCCTTAGATAATATGTGTCATCGTTTCAATATTTTTAATCGAGTCAAAATTAGAAAAATTCCACTCGAACATTGACCGGGGTTGGGAAATTCAGACTCATTGTAAAATTTCTTTGTTTTTCTTTAATTCTACTGTCAGGGAAAAATGTATTGAGCCCTTGAAAAAGTTAAGGTTCCCAATTTCAGCCTTTTTATATTTTAAAATTTGTCCTTAAAATTCTAGAATTTTAATTTTAGGTTTAGTTTTCATTTAATAAAAAAAATTGGTGGTGATCGGGCATCGTTTACTCCTCTTATAAATAAAATTATATTATATTAATTTATATGGCATTTGTAATTTCATTTTTTTTTAGTTTTGTCTCGGTTTCATTAATTAAACACCGCATTAGAAGCATTTATACTGTATACAAAATCATTATTGAAAGAAATTTGAAGATCTCCAAAAATATTTGTTAAAATCATGTGTTTTAATTTTCTTTTGTTATATGGGATCCTTGTATGGCATGATTAATTAATTTGCCAAATTTCTTATTATTTATTATATTTATTACTCAAAGCCTCCAATCGCTACCTTTGTTTAATTAACGGCCATTTTTATTAATAACCAAAAAAAAAAGATTTTTTTTATCAAAATAACCACAAAATCTGAGTTTTTTCAAATATAACCAAACCGCCAGGGTTGCTGGCGGTCTGCTATTTTATTTATTTTTTTATTTTTAGAAATTTGATTTTTTTCTTAATATTTTCATTTGTGAAGTTTTAGTTTTTTTTTTGTTTAGGGTATTTGAGATATTTGTCAAAAAATTAAGGACTTGGCCTTTATGTTGGTCTTTTTTTTCGGTTTTTATAATATATGTATAATATATACATATATACATACATACATACCGGCCATTTTTATTAATAACCCAAAAAAAATATTTTTATCAAAATAATCCAAAATCCTGAGTTTAACATAACTGTAGTTCTAAAGTAGTCTAACAAGTAAAGTTCACGAATACAATTAAAGTTCAATGATACAACTGAAGCTCACCAATATTCATAACTTAGTTCAAACCAAACATAATAAGTTCACCCAAGCAAAATAATAAGTTCATCTTTCACGACGTTGGAATAAACCCAATAGATGAGAAGATTTTCTGGTACCAGCTGCAAGTGCGGCAGTACTTGTAGACCCTTGGCTACTAGATGATTGGGTCGCAAGAGGTGGTTGTGTTCTACCAGTTGCTTCAGCAACAACTCTCACATTTTTTCTTTCATTGTGTTCGTTTATGGCATCTGAACATAACAATAGAATCAAGTTATTAATATAACAAAATCATAAATTAATTCCGAAAAATGCTACATACCTGCCCTGCGCCTGTCAGAAACAGAACGACGAGCCTGATTTCCCGATGGCCTCCTACCACCCATCTCGTCCATGGTCATTATAGCACGTTTATGTCTCCTCCTTCCCTTCCTTATCCATCCTTCTGAAGGGAGTATTCTATCACCGACATACGCATGACACTCATGCTGGTTGGGATAAGAATGGAAAGATCCAGCCCAAGTAGAAGCAAGGCAATCGGTACGATACATGTCAGCGACATAGTGATCCTCGCAGAAGTTTCTCACTCGGCATACTGCCATCATGTGACTACAAGGTATGTGTGTTAGTTGGGGTCCTTGGCATGTACAAGTCACCTCTCTTGCCTCTCGGAATTGCACTACGTACTTGAAAGCCCTCTTCACAAACTCCATAGTGCCATCTGGTCTACGGTTGGAAGGAACATACTCATTTGGATTGTGCACTTCGAATTCTGTACCATTATTACCCATCGGGATCACGGTCATAGTTGCACCTTTGTTCCTGTGTTTTCTTAGTTTCTCCTCCACCTTTGTTGAAAATGACTGGTTCATCCTTATTAATTATGCGGCCTTAGCACGCCGTTCCTGAAACCAGGTATTTAACTTGTAGAAAGTGTCTTCTACAACTGCAGCCACAGGCAACGTCCGGCTCTCCTTGAAGACTGCATTCAGCAATTCAGAACCGTTGGTGGTCATAATTCCCCAACGGTAACCTCCATCACGTGCTTGATATATTTTCTCGTATGTTAGTGGCTCTTGGACATCTCTGGGATTATTTTTGCCCACCTTCATTAAGTAGAGATTTGCTTTCGGCATATACTATATATAAATAAGGAAATAAAATAATATAAGTAAACAATTAAAATAAAAATATGTCCACAAAGTACAATAAGACATGTAAACAATTAACAAACACATATCTTTGCAAATTCTCTACTCATCTCTTCCACCCTTCTCGGCTTCTTTTTTTTGCAATTACGTCTGAATGTTTCTAGGACCCATGTATCGTGTCTGGTTGCCTTGCTAAGGTTCTCCGCAACGTGTTGCATACACAACCTGTGCACACACTCGCCAGTGTGTGTTGACCAACCGTATTCTTCACGATCAAAAATATATTTTATTCCTCTGTGCTGCTCTGATATTACAGAGAAAAACTTTGTTGGCCCAACCACCCGTCTTCTTAAAAACTGCATAAAGAATCCCCAGTTCTCACCATCCTCTTTTTGAACAATTGCAAACGCCAAAGGCAACACCTGGTTCTCAGCATCATATGCACATGCTATCAGTAGCCTCCCCTCGTAACGGCCAGACATGAAGTATGCATCAATGCTGATAACGGGTCTGATGAATGGCACAGCTTGGATACAAGGACCAAAAGCCCATGCTATGCCCTTGAATTGTTGAACTCCCTCTATTAGTACTCCATTCTTGTCATAAATGGGGCCATGCCACCGCTGAAATACAGTGCCGGGATTTGTACTTGCCATAGCCTGGAGCAATGGTGCCAGATAGTCGTATGAATCCTTCCAACTACCGAATATTCTGCAAATCGCAAGTTCACGACCTCTCCACAACCTGTTATATTTTGGGATTACATGTATGTATTTGTGTCTGACGGCCATAGCCACCGCCTTTATGCTCATCGATGGGTCCAACTTAATGTCTGCCTCAATTGCATCGGCAATTAGTGATGCTGTCAGATTTGAATGGTCAGTCCTTGTGGACGCAGACTTGCATGTATGAGGTGGTTCACACTTTTTAATTATCCATGCTTCCCCCGAACCCGCAGGGGTTGCATAAAGGCGAAACTCGCAATGAGGGGCATTTTTGCATATCACAACCAATCTTTTTGATTCCCTTCTTTGTAATATACATTTCCAGTTGCCGTGAACATGAGTCTCGTGGATTTTCTTTACAAGTTCATCTATGTTGGTATAGACTTGCCCTGGGGCAAGTTCACGATTGTATACAACAGGAGGACCAAAGAAACTAATGTCAGCCTTTTCAAAAGCTGTGGTATCGTTGAATGTGGCGATAGGATGCTTATTCCCCCGACCCCTGATTGAGAATTTTTCTTCCCTGAACAAACCTGGTACATTTGCATCACCATCTGATAAGTCATCAGATTTCCAAATTCCTTGGTATTCATCTCCAATTTCCATTTCTCTTTCCGGTATGGCATCAATAGCATCAACATCAATATTAGTATCATTTCGATTAACGGATAACTGTATTGGTACTAACTCTGGTATAGCTGGAAATGTAGGGATTATGGGTGCCTGTCTGGGTGGTGGTGGTGGGGGTACAACTTCAGTAAACTCACGGGAGTTATGGTACCCCGGGTTGTCATAACAGGGACTGTGGTACCCCTGGTTGTCATGAGGGGAGTGGTGGTACCCCTGGCTGTCATGAGGGGAGTGGTGGTACCCCTGGTTGTCATGAGGGTAGTGGTGGTACCCCTGGCTGTCATAAGCCGAATTGTCATAACTTGAAGGTCCAGCAGGGGGAGCCCTAAAAGGTCCAGCCCCAGCCGCACTAAAAGGTCTAGCCCCAACCTGGGGAACCCTTCTGGAATATAACTCTATCATCACGTGTCACACCTCGCAGCCACGGGTCGTAACAGTCTCCCGCCATAAGCATACAATGTCATGTATGCTTACAAGGCAATTAACAATTCAACCAAAACAACAAAAATATAAAACAAGTTTATAATATATATAATCAGAGTACACAGTCTGGTCAGAATATAATACAACAAAAGTATCTCATCCGGATATCAACCACGAGGCCTACCTAAAACTGCACAACAAAACATAACTAGGGTCAAGTAAATGGTAAACTATAAGGCCTACTACTCGCGTGCCTCTCCGGAATCAATCGCACCCGTACCTGTAAAAATAATCCGAAGGTGGGGGTGAGAATAAATTCTCAGTGCGAATTTGCCACATATGAATTATTGGACTTGCAATCAAACTCTATATTCAAAAATAAAACCCAAACAATAACAATGCAAACAGATATATAAGAAATCATAAATAACAGAATGTCACTACTCGACAACAATTAATCAACCTGAAACACAGTTTACGGAATTTCCAAGATGAATTTCAAACACAACAGATATTTTGGCTTAACTTAATTCATTAGGGCTTGTAGCAATTACAGATGTTCTTTCGAGCTGAACCATTATCAAACCCACATCTGTAGGGTTACTGACGCCTACAGATGGCCAACCAAGCTGGACCCTTTATCTAACACCCATCTGTAATTGCTTGGCTTAAGAGTTATTACGGTCTGGTTTCAGTCATATAAAGAAAATTCTCTTTGGAATCATTTCCAATAGTCGCAATATTCAATTGACCGTTCAAATGCATTAACACGTAGGAGAATGCCACAGAGCCACAGACGTTACACAAGTCACCCACGATCTCAATTCACACATCTCATAACATAATCACCCTCCCTCGTCCCAACCGGTACTGGGAATATCGAGGGCCGTTCACCTAAGGCCATTTAGGATCCTGGGAATCCAAGTCAGCATACAGCCCGACTTGGCAAATTAATTGGATCCAAGTGCTTAACTTCGTAAATCCATTCACATATATATCCAAATCCAATCGTGGTGACTTTCAATCAAATCAGATCATAATAGATCGACACAACCTACAACCATACCAGCATGCAAATCACTCAAGTCACATCAATTCGAGTTTAATTTGATTGGGCTATGCAAATGCTTTACACAATTCAATTATGCAATCAATGATATTCAACATGACAAACGAATACACAGTTTAATTCCTGAAAATAAAGTATCAAACAAGTCCAAGAATCCCGCACCCGTTTAAGACGAGTGTACCGCTTAGCTACGGATCGGGCGTCTCGAACTGCCTTGGTAAGTCTTGCTCAACCGAGCCTACACCTATATTATACGTTTACTTGGTTTCATTCGGGTTTAGTGGTGTATACGTTTACTTAGGGTTTGTACAGTCATAAATCAATTCTTATGTTTTGGTATCGATTCTTTTCGGTTCCTTCTTTCTTATTAAAAATCTCATATAATGTGCACAATTGCATCTAGGCCCTCTAGCCATATACCATTTCACTTTGGTAACCATCAATCACCGTTTCACTACTTTGGTTCTCGGATCAATTCAATTTACCGATTGGTTAAACCCTAATTTGGTCAAAACCTCAATTTAACCGTTAAACGTTCTAAAAATTCAAGATCAGGAAGCAACCCTACCGACTACAAGTCTAATTGGTCGGGTTAAACAAATCAAATCACGATTATGCCAACTTTCAATTTTGACACGAAACCCTAGAAATCAGATTTCACAAATCGGAAGGAAATCGGGAAAAGATTGGCAAATAAATAAGCAAGGAGTGTAGAGGAACTAGTCCTCGAGCAATTCGAACACAAATCTCGAGTTTAAGACGAGAATCTAAGAAATCGAGAAAATTCGAGGTTTCGAAAGAAAGAAAGAGAGAAAGAAATACCAAATAGGAGAGTTCGGAGAGATCCTCAGCTGCTCACTCAGTTCCAAACTCGATTTCTCGCAACAATCAAAAGTCTGAAATAAATGGAAACTCACACGCTCTTTTTTCTTCTCTCTTGGCGAAAATCACTTAAAAATGGTGAAAATAACGAAGTGGGAGAGAGAGAAGGTTTGATTTGAGTTTTAGGGCAAAAATCACCCTGAGTGCGGATTAACCAATCTGCACTGCGGGTTACCTAACCCGCACTCAGCACTTAGTCAGTTTTCAGAACATGAATTTTAACACAGAAACAACCCGCAGTGGGAACTTAGTAGATTTTTGACAGAATTTCGGAAAAAAATCTAACACAGAAATAATCCGCAGTGCGGGTCACTTAACCCACAGTCGGGACTTAGAAAAACTTCAATAGAAATTTCGGAAAAATCCGAGCGTAGTGCAGATAAATCCTACCCGCAATGCGGGTTAACCAATCCGGACTCAATACTTAGCAAATTTTCAGAAAATTCAGTTCAACACATGATTTCATGAGTGCGGGTTAACCAATCCGCACTGAGGACTTAGAAAAATTCAGACCAACACAGAACTGCATGAGTGCGGATGCACCAACCCGCAGTGCGGGTTAACCAACCCGCACTCAGCCTATAAAGTCTCAAAATCTCAAAATTTCAACGCGGTTTCGATTCATATTTAATTTACTTATTTAGAGGAACCTTAATTAAGGTTTAAACTTCCATTTTATTAGCACAATTTTCGATTCTAATTTTAAATCCTTTGACTTTAATTATTTAAAATTTCGTAACGTAATATCGCGACCCCCCTAGACTCAAATTGTTGGTACACAGCCTTCCACAACTTCTCATCTGTTATAGGAAAACTCACAAAGTAAGGTCTACGCCCCCAGCCCGTTGTGTGTCAATTCGGGTAGCCAAATCTAAGTCATACCGGTTGGGGTTTGCACCAGTCTTTTCGTATACTAGTTGCTTAAGTTCAATAAATGTGGTTCTTTCATTAACCTGCAAGCCGAATGAGGCATCTTTCGAGTAATACACGCCATCTACGCCCTTAGTTAGCTTACCGCTCACGTATAGTGCAACCAGCATTTTTTCCTTCACAAACTACATTTAAAAAAAATTCATAAGAATTATAGTATAATAGATTCATTCTTTTTTTCAATTTAAAAGTTAATTATAATATTAATTAAAGACTAATTTATAGTATTTACAGACTGCGGGTGTAATAATTATTAATTGAAAATTAAATAGAAAATAATTAAATAAAAAATAAAATACCTGTAGCAATTGTCTCTAAATCGCTTCAAAATCGCCAAAATCGCTCTCTCTTTCTTCTCTGTGGTTTAACAAATGAATACAGTGCGTGCGTGCTAGAGAGAGAAAGCGTGTAAGACAGCTAGTGGACCGCCAGGGATACCAGTGGTCTGGTCTGCATAAAAAATCAGATTTCTAAAGTTAAAAAAAAAAAAAAGTAGCAGACCACCAGGGATCCTGGCGGTCGACTATAGAAGTGGACCGCCAGCAATCCTGGTGGTTTGGTTATATTTAAAAAAACTCAGATCTTGTGATTATTTTGATAAAAAATCTTTTTTTTTGGGTTATTAATAAAAATGGCCGTTTAATTAGGAACTAGCACAACATTCCCAAATTTGTGCAATTGCAATTTTCTTACTTGAAAAATTCGTTAATGTCTTAACGACAGATATTAACAAAGACAATTGTCTAAATAAAAAACTAAAATTTACTTCGCCAATAAATAACAATACCAAAAGCAGAGTTCCAAAATATGAAAGGACAGAAACAAAAAAAAAAAATATGATAAAAATCTAATTGAATCAGTCAGCGTGAAGTAAAAAAACCAGCATTCATTTATTAATACTTACAAATTTTGCTTTATTTTTTTTAATCCATTCTTATTCACACACTTGTCCACAACGACAAACCATTCCAATAGCCCAAAGACATTTGTAGAAAGTAAAACCTTCTGAAATACATGCTTCTCTGCACTTACCAGTCTTACAAAATGGGGTCACATAACGGTGGCTCCAGTACCAGCAGTGATACTCTTTTTCTATACTGACTTCTGCATGAGAAATGCTACCTACCAAAATAAAATAAAATATATTTATACAAAAAATTAAATAAATTTTTTGTCTGTTTAAAAAATTGAATCGAAGCTGCTTGCATTTTGGGTACATGTATGCCCATTTTGTCAGAGTGCTAACCGCCAACCATAGATTGAAATTTTAAATTTTTTTTAAAATTTAACGTTATTACTGGTTCACTTTATAAATAAAATTACGCTATACATATTCATCCAACCTTCCAATCTCAAATTTTCTAATTTCGTCCTTCTATTTTATTATAACTGCCATGCAACTAATAATCTTTTGTCCGTTATGGGCTTGAAAAAAAAAGTCTTTTGTTCAACTAACAGAAATTAATATATACTCTTGTTCTCTAATTAAGAAAATGAAACTCTACTTGAATAATAAAATAAAAAAACAGTAGTTGGAAAAGAGATGAAGAGAATTACCGTAAGAAGAGAGAACTAGGATGACAAGCAAACAACAAACAATTTTCTTTGCACCATCCATAAGACCAGGGATAAAGTAGATATTAAAATTAAATGAAATTCTGAATTCAAAGAGATGGTATAGAACGAGCTTCTTTTTTTAGTCATATTTCTAAGATTTTGGAGCTATATAATAGTACGAAAGAAAGTATGTATTTAATTGCATTGATACGGTAAGATCATAAAATATTCCCATAAGATATGTCGTTAATTAATTAGCTGAACTATACTTTCCTTTTGGAGAAATTCAGCGTATCATTTGAAATTTGAATTGATATGCATCCACAAATTCACAGGAGGAATTATGGTCGCCAAATTTTATCACTTTAAAAAGTATTACTTATTTACGTGTCAATATATATTTTGTGAGGTGCAAATTTCAATATAATTTTTTTTTTACAGATTTATATTAAATATGAACTCCGTAAAAAAAAAAAAAATTGTGCATGATTGATACTCATACAAAAGTTAAAAGGAGGACAGTTGAGAACCACAAAATTAATTAAATAGAGTGAAGAAGAAAGGAGAGAAGAAGAGAAAAGAGAAGGGTTTGAACTGAAAGGATATATTTGTTAATTGAATTTTTATGATAATTAAATCAAAGAGAATAGAAAAAATTATATTAAATTTTTAGTGAGAATATTAAATATTATAAAAGTTTTATGGATAAATTGAATATTTAAAAAAATTGTATAGGCACAATTTTTTTCCTATAATTTAACAATGAGGAACATTTTGAGTGCTTATCCTCTGAGATATCTCAACTTTTGCGTGCCCGATGTGTACAGTACCTATTCGGGGATAGCATAGGGGCAGTATTATTCGTGCTTTAAGATTCGTGCAGAATGTATTTGAATGATTGAGGTTTTTTTAAAAAAACACTCAATGTTTGAGATATCTAGAAGGATGCAAATTCGAACATTTTCCTCGAGAAACACTTCTCTCTACTCAAGATTATCCGCATCGTCTGCATTAACTCAAAAGAGCATCTTTTGAGTTAACGCATCTTGGCAATCTGATTTTAAACATAGTCAATTTGATCACAGCCTATAATTCAGTGGTTCTTTAATATTAATATGGATCTAATTTGTACAGATTTTAAGACAGATCGGACGGTCCAAATACATTAACTCAAAAGTTTTTTTTTTAAGCTAATGCAGAGGATCTCTCTAAAAAAAGAACTCCAACCCAACAAGTATTTCATTATGTTGCAATTGAATAGGCCCGAGTATAAATGGGCCTCAAAATTGAAAATATAAATGCAAGGTCCGGAAAACTTAGGAGTAATGGCATGAAGCCGATTATATCAGCTATTTAAAAGTAAAAATCACATAGCCGATGTATAGGGGTGCAAACGGGTTGGATATTATCCGACCGTATCTGATTCCGTATTCAAAAATTTAATACGGACATTCAATATCCGAATATCCGTGCAGATACAGATACGGATATGGTTTTGAATTTTAATTATCCGTATCTGAATAGTAGATATATATTATATAATTTAATATGTATTATGAAAAAAATTATGTTATTCACTATTATAAAAAACAGATATCCGTATCCGTATCCGGTTAATATTTGATTCATATCTGTATCCGTCTAATATCCGATCTGTATCCGTATCTGAAAAATAAAAACGGATACAAATATGATTTTACCACTATCCGATCCGTATTTAATCCGTTTGTACCCGTGGCCGATGTAACAATTGTGTATTATCTTCAATTACACATTAGCTGCTTGCTCTTTGCACGGGGAATAATTTGGGTCTGTATGTCAGATTCAAATTTGAGTCCAGTAAATTCTGCATCCATCCGATCTACTTTAATATTCGTGCACTCCCTTCAATGTTTACAAATATCCACTTTAATATTTGTGCGGACCTTAGCGTGCATCACTCCCAAAGCGAATTGAACGGATACGAACTCATCAGATCCAAATTGAGTTTGATGTGCGTTCAACCCAAATTGTTCCCCTTTGCATGAACATTCGACCATATTGTTAAATACTTAAATTTGATTTTAAATTCTATCAGCTACATAACATGAGTTCGCATCTGATCTTACCTTTTATGATCGGTACGTAAATATACTCCAATGCTCTTAAATTCTCTAGAAAAATGTATTGAGCCCTTGAAAAGGTTAAGGTTCCCAATTTCAGCCTTTTTATATTTTAAAATTTGTCCTTAAATTTCTAGAATTTTAATTTTAGGTTTAGTTTTCATTTAATAAAATTTTTTGCTGGTGATCGGGCATCTTTTACTCCTCTTATAAATAAAATAACATTATATTAATTTATAGAGAAATGTTATAGTACCCCGAGCTATCATATCCGAGTGCGTCCCCAAGTAGTTTAACAGAAAAAAATTTCAATGTTGTCTAACTTCCACTTCCAATTCTAATATCAAAAATATTTTAAGCTTTGCTTATAACATTTTACAATGCTACTCACAAGCATATAGACATTTGTCTGAAAGCATTAAAATTCTAAATCTGTATAGTTTTAACTCCTAACTACTTTTGTTTTCAAGCCAAAAACAGAAAAATTCATTTCACCAACTCTTTTTTATTGTTTATCTGATCATTATAATTTATTTTTGTTATGATCTGTGATGAATTTTACGAATCTAAAAATATGAACATTTTCTATTCGATTTTATCTTTCAAATAAGATCTATGAAGAAACACTTTTGAGTAATTTTAAAGTCATTTATTTTTTTAAAGTAAAACTCATGAGCACTTTAAATTTTCAAGTTTTTAAATCTCAGTCTACAACCATTAAAATTTTCAAGGCTTTGTACATGAGGTTTATATACTTTGTAAATGAGCTGTGTAAATGCAGTGTTATTGTTGAGGTTTTATGCTTTGAAGTGTTATTGTTGAGATTTAAATTCTTCGTACATGAGGTTTATATGTTTTATTCTAGAGATTTAAAGTGGTATTTATGAGGTTTATATGTTTGTAAACAGAGGTTTAAATAATTTTGAAGCAAAATTAAAAAAAAAAACTGAAAGTCACAAAGATTTAAAGTGGCAAAAAAAAATCACGACACAAATATAACTTAAAGGTTATTCTTCATGGATATCATTTGAAAGAGAAAATTGGGTAAAAAACATTCATATTTTTAGATTCGCAAAATTCTTTACGGATCGTCGAGAAAATGGATGATAATTATCAGAGAAAAAATAAAAAAATGGGTGAAAGAAATATTTCTGTTTTTGGCTTGAAAACAAAAGTAGTTAGGAGTTAAAACTATAAAGATTTAGAATTTTAATGCTTACAGACAGAGGTTTAAATGTCTGTGAGTAGCATTGTAAAATGTTATAAACATAGCTTTAAATATTGGGAGTGTCTAATTGTCCACAGCCTTTTGTCCACCATTTGTTCACAGCTTTGACTTGCGCAAATACTGTAAAATTACTTCTACATGTTGTATAATTATACAATATATCACATAAAATATATCAATTAATCACAAAACATCCAACAACTATTTAAAGTGGTCTCATGATAGTTAAAAAAAGATTGCAACGAGAAAATAAATGTACTTTCAAACTGTACTTTCAAAAATTGCAGTTATAGAAAGTTATTGGCAGTTAGAGTTAGTTATTAGCGGTTATTGGTAGTTAGAATTAGTTATTAGTGTATGCACTGTGTTGAATCTTGTATACTGTAAAATTGAACATTGTATATAGTAAAATTTTTAATTGAATCTTGTATACTGTCAAATTTCTAAATTTAAACTATAAAATAATATCATGTATACTGTAAGATAAAATGTAAAAAATACTACATTTCAGCTTAAACTACAACCTGCAAAGAATCATGCATACTGTAAAATTTGAAAATATAAACCATAAAATAATATCATGTATACTGTAAAATTTCTAAATCTATACATATATCCATCACCTGCTCAACAAAAATCTATTCACCACAAAAAAAATCTGTTCATCACAAACAAAATCTGTTCACCGAGTTGAATCTTATATACAGTAAAATTGAATCTTGTATACTGTAAAACTACAAAGTGAATACTGTAAAATATCCCGATTATGCTCCAAACCTGTTCTTCTCTGAGCAAGTTAATGTCGTTGTCAAGGGCCCATTCGTCCCTCTCTTCCTCTTGCACCATTGTCGACCAAGTTAGCATCGATTCTTCATTGATTCTTCAGATTCGATCTTGCAATGGTGTTTTAGAGGCAGAAGTAATGGTCGATGTGATGATTTGATGATCAGAAGAGAGATTTCGGAAAGAGCAGAAAGTATGTTTCTGTCGAGATTAGGTCTGGATGCAAAAGAAACGGGACAAAAGCTAGTGTGTAAACGGGGCGAGATCAGATCTGAATCCATAAGAATGGTGAGAGGAGAGAACAGGGAGAGAGATTAGAAGAGAAAAGAGTCAGCAGAGAGATCGAAAATTTGTAAAAATGAATTGCTGGTGAAGGAGGAAGGTCTGTTTAAGGAAATCGTTAGAAGAAGGTGGGGACCGACAGTTAGAACGGGAGTTGGATAAGATTGTGGACAAATAGTGGACAAAATATAGTGGACAAAAATATTTTCTCTTAAATATTTGAATATTATCGCTAGAAATGGAAGTTAACACTGGAAATTTTTTTCTGTTAAACTACTTAGGGAATACACTCAGAAATTTTGTTTGGGATACAATTATTAGGCTGCTAATTTATATGGCACTTGTAATTTCATTTTTTTTTAGTTTTGTCTCTGTCTCATTAATTGAACACCGCGTTAGAAGCATTTTCTCTGTATACAAAATCACTATTGAAATAAATTTGAAGATCTCCAAAAATATTTGTTAAAATCGTCTGTTTATTTTTCTTTTGTCATATGGGATCCTTGTATGGCATGATTAATTTGCCAAATTTATTATTATTTATTATATTTATTACTCAAAGCCTCCAATCTCTACCTTTGTGTAATTAAAGAACTAGCACAACATTCTCAAATTTGTGCAAGTGCATTTTTCTTCTTACCTCGGAGAATGATATCTGTGTATCAGCACAAAATCTCTCACTTGAAAAATTCGTTTATGTCTTGACGACAGATTTTAACAAAGAAAATTACCTCCTTAAATTAAAATAAAAAACTAAAATTTACTTCGCCAATAAATAACAGTACCAAAAGCAGAGTTCCAAAATATAAAAGGACAGAAACAAAAAAATAAAATAGAAAATATGATAAAAATCTAATTGAATCAGTCAGCGTGAAGTAAAAAAACCAGCATTCATTTATTAATACTTACAAATTTTGCTTTATTTTTTTAATCCATTCTTATTCACACACTTGTCCACAACGACAAACCATTCCAATAGCCCAAAGACATTTGTAGAAAGTAAAACCTTCTGAAATACATGCTTCTCTGCACTTACCAGTCTTACAAAATAGGGTCACATAACGGTGAATTTTTTTGATAAACCATAATTAAAAAAAATATTTTTACTAATCCAACATGATTTTTTTTCTCTCAAAAACCACAAAGACCGGAGAGCTCCTCCGGTCTAACTTTTTTTCTTCCTTAAGATCAGAGGAGCCATCTGGTCTCAATATATATGAGGAGGGATCAAGTTACAACATTTCTTGAGTTACAACAAGTTACAACAAGCATTATTTTCATTTTCAAAGTTCAAATCGTCAATCCAAACCGTTAGATGTGATCTCTATAATAAAATGTGCTTGGAGACCAAATTTTATATTTTTTGAATTTTTTTTACTATTTATTAAGATGGGTACAAAATTCAATAGTATGAATTTGACTAGTTTTTGTACCCATCTTAATAAATAGTAAAAAAATTCCAAAAAATGTAAAATTTGGTCTCCAAGCACATTTTATTGTAAAGATCACATCTAACGGTTTGGATTGACGATTTGAACTTTGAAAATGTAAATAATGCTTGTTGTAACTCAAAAAATATTGTAACTTGATCTCTCCTCTATATATTGATCGACTTTTCTACTTATGCATCCCAGAATACATAATATTGCTAACGAGTTCATATTGATCGACGGTCCAACTTTACATTGATGAGAATAATAGCCAATTCGAACATAGTTACTATTTGAAATAGCTGTAACATCTAAATAACATATTTTGTTATTTAGAATAGTTAGAACAATGTTATTTTTTTATTTTTTTTGTAAATGTTGAAATAACTATTATTTTTGTGTGTATAGTAAAGTAGTCAAGATTTGAGTCAAAAATAGGTAGATAATACTGATTTGCATTCCTGGGCAAATTGGGTTCGAATTATTTTTTTTTAAACAGATTTGAATTACCTCCATAATTATCATTTTGTCTCCACTTGAACTGTCTTCTTTCTTTCTTTTTTTTTCCAAATCATGTTTTTACTCCTGAAAATTGCTATATATTGTTATGTTCTTTTTTCTTCCGACAAGTCCCACCTGATGAGATTTTTTTTTTCTAAATTGTGCTCTATACACGATGAGTTCGGGCTCAGATTCTTTATTCTTCTAAACAGACTGTTGTGGAATTGGACAGCGAAATAGACAGGTGAGAAATTAGGTATAGGCAAACCTTATTAATCTATATAGGAGTAATTAATTTTTAGTTTCCAAGAGTACATAGTTGTCTACTCCAATAATGAGCTAGCTCCGCCACTGTGTGTGTGAAGATAGAGAAAAAAAATATTTATTTCTTGAACTTCCATCATCACAGTCTCGATTTAATAAAATTGACGTTGTTATTGTCATCTCCATATTGTAGCAATTCATTTCAGATCTCACTTAACTATCTTTCATCTTTATTAGCAGTAAATAACACCACAGTAATGCTATTTTTTCTCAGTTAAGTTACTTCACTATTCAAAATGCAAAATCCAAACAATATTTTTACTAATTCGATAGCACTACATTAACAGTACTATTTTTACACTAATATGAAAAATCACTATTTTCTCTACATTCTCATCTACTAATCCAATTTTATCTATTCTTCTACTAATCCTTACACTAATTGTGTGTACAAATTAATAATATATAAAAATATATATCTCAAATTTATTAGTTCACATCATCATGTTATCACCAGTTTAATTTCATTTCTTTCATAGTTTATTTTGATCACACTAGTGGAAAAACATGAATTAGGATCGGCCTATCTGGATCGGTTATATGAAACAACCGATACTAATACCTATCTGGATCGATTTTCTGAACAAAACCGATCCTAAAAACTAGTTAGATCGGATTTTTTAGCTAACCGATCCTAAAAACTAGTTAGATCGGATTTTTTAGCCAACCGATCCTAATTTGTGAACTATCAGGATCAGTTTTTTATAAAATTCGATCCTGATACTATCAGGATCGGTTTTATTGCTAAAAACCGATCCAGATAGTTTTTTTCTTTTATTTAGAAAATCTTTTCATATGGTTATGTTTAAATAAATATAAAAAATTATATATTAGAAATATAAGTTAATTATTTAATAGAAATTTTATTTAATTTTCAAATTCTACTTAAATAATATTAAACAACAGATAGGTACTATTTGACATTGATATTTCATTAATGTAATTTTGATGAAAATTAATGTAATTTATATTATTAAAATTTATGTGATAATATAATTAATTATTTGACATTGATATTTTATTTTGAAGTCATTTTGACTGTTAAATTTTTTTATACAATCATGTATGATGCATCAATGACTTGTGCCATATAATAATATACATAGGACTTGAACCCTTGTTGTGTGGGGTTGTGAAGGAACGAATACGAACATTAGCATTTGGTCGATCGGAACCGTTAAAATGAAAGAATGTCATATTAATTTCACCATTATAAAATTTGATACAATTCGGGATTCGTTTACTAGTTCATCAAAGCAAAACCAAATAATATTTTTTTAATTTATTATATTAATAATATATATTATTAAATTTATATATAATTTATTATATTTTATAATATATCCAAATCGCAATCGGCAGTAAATAGTTTACGTTGGATCAAAACTTACAGTTATTGGGCCTTCTGCACTTTTACGTTATTAATGTTTCATGTTATATCTTGATCATTTTAAAAATTATTACATGTCATTTAATTACAGACCCACTGTTGGATGATCATGCAGAAATGAACGATATGCATTTCATTTAACAATTTGATGCCATTAATAATAATAAAATTGTACAAAATTGATCATGGTAGAGTTGATTTGGCCATACAAACACAAATAAATAATTTTTATATTTTTCACATTTTTCTTAATATTTATCCGTGTATATGCACTACCAAACAGAAAAGAAAATAAATGGTAGCCGTTTGATGGTTGATAGACCATCAATATGAGTGGGGTTTACCTCAGTGATTTTTCTCATATAAAGTATCAAGATCGGTTTTTTATAAAAAACCGATCCCGATACTATTTTTTTTCAAAAAAAATTGTACAAAATACCAATCAGTCAAGTGTTACTTATTTGGGAAATTGCACTATTGTAGTGAGAGAAAGAGAGAGTCTTTGAGATTTGTGATTCGGGGCAGATTGAAATAAATTGATTTTCATCTCATTTTACCAGGTCAGACTCAGACTTCAGAGAGCGCATCAACGGGTTGCCAGTCGGGCTGACTTTGAGCTAAAATCCGCTCATTAGCAGGCCTCTGTTGGGTTTCAGATACCACTTTTGGGGTTTCGCGATAACCAAAACCTGTTTAGGTTTAAGGTGGGGAATGACCATAGAACAAAAATTTCTACGGCCAACTTAAGCTCAGGATTAAACGGGGTACATCAGGAAACTTTCCAAGGTGGTCCACCTTCAGTATTCCTTTGGCATCAAAACCCAATTTAATCCTTTTACAGATCTACTTCATGATTGATTTCTAAAACTTTAATCTACTTACCAATTAAATAGATTAATATAACATATTTATACCTTGTTTCCAAATCACAGTTGGAATGCAGACTGTGTTGGGTTTTGACAGTTCAAACCCATTGATTAAGTATGTTGGGGTTTTGACGGTTCAAACCCATTTATTTGCTTAAGGTGAGGAAAGAGTAAATCAAAATTTTTACATCTAACTTAAGCTACAGATTAAATGAGGTATGTCAGGAAACTTTCCAAGGCGGTCCACCTTCAGTATTCCTTCGGCATCAAAACCTCATTTAATTATTTTACAGATCTACTCCATAATTGATTTCTAAAACTTTAATCTACTTACCAATTAAATAGATTAATATAACAATTTATACCTTATTTCCAAATCACAGTTGGAATGCAGATAAGCGAGAAGAGCTACACCAGGGAAGGAATCGACTCGGAGTATCACACGTGTGATACCTCTATTAGTTATCCACCAGGACTAACCAGAGAGCGGTTTATTTTTTTTTGCCATAAATACTATAAACCGCGATATTCTGCAAAAACACTATTCACCAAAAAATTCGTTTCAATCAGATTTGCTAATTAAACCAAATCTGAAATACCGCGAAAATTCGGTAAAACACTATTCACCGAAAAATTCGTTTCAATCAGATTTGCTAATTAAACCAAATCTGAAATACCGCAAAAATTCGGTAAAACACTATTCACCAATCGAAAAACCGTAAATAGAGAAAGAGAGAAATCCAATTAACGAAGTAATCAGATTAACACGTGAATTAGTGGTTTTTCTCTTTCACCTATGCCCCTCTATTTATAGGCAAATGAGGAGGTTCGCCAAAAGACCGAAATACCCCCGTACTTGACAAAATTACATTTTTGCCATTTTGGATGTGGCATGCAAATTTGATTTTGCAACTTCATATTGGTTAGATTAGTTTAATGGATTCTAAACCCATTAACCCAAACCCACTATGAATAGTAAATATCCAAATCAAATATGTATAATTATCATGTACAATTATATTCGTTTACGGTTTTCGTTTAGTAATTTTTATACAACATGTCAAACATGTTTATAAACAAACCTGTGTTTCTGTTTGTCATTCTAAATGACGTACAATTAATTTAATTAATCATACCAAGTATAACTAATTATAATCATTAGTTTTTGCTTTGTCATTTTTAAC
Source organism: Carex pumila (assembly GCA_033356055.1). Classification (NCBI taxonomy): domain Eukaryota; kingdom Viridiplantae; phylum Streptophyta; class Magnoliopsida; order Poales; family Cyperaceae; genus Carex; species Carex pumila. Next base: position 41,142 of record JARJHM010001160.1, on the reverse strand, counting down.
ATGACAAATATAATTTAATTATAACACGTATAATTAATTATAACCATCTTAATATTGATCATAACCAATTTATAACCAATCACAATAAGATTCTCCGATTAACTCCTATATGGTGTGACCCAATAGGATCTGTGTTATGTTGGTAAACAGAGTTAAAATTGTTTTAACTTCTGTAATCATGAGCGGCATCTGGCAACACATCATGACCATCCAATTACACAGATGATGCTGTACTGTACAATATCACGATCCAGTAAACAATTTATTTGTGTCAGTTCTTCTATCTCATAGCTATCAGATTAGTTTCAAGGTAGATGTGTGTCATCCTTGGTAACTGTATCTTTTTCTTGATCTTGAGTAGATTATCAAATATAATTACTCTTGTAATTATACCGCATGCAGATAATCTAACTGTACCAAGGGGCCCAGTGATGCTATAGCTCATATAGAGATACGAGGGACAAATAGTATTCTTGGCAGACTATCACTTCCTCAGCTAAGCTATACATATCGAAATGCTACCGTTATGACTGCTTTTTATGGACAGCGTTAGATAACACTCACTCATATATATTTCTTAGTGGGAACGATAAATACCTCATACTGTAGAACTTTGACACTGAATGAAAACATTAATGACACGAACACAATTCTATTCAATGTTTCATTCGGGGTCTGTCAAATACCATGTTCCTAGAACATGTATCTATGTGATTAAAATGACATCTCGTGTCAGGTGGTTTGTAAAACTTAACCATCTTTTAATCCACATACTAACCTTATAGCGGTAATTAGTGTTCCTGCTAATTACCTTGGTCAGTGACCTTTTAAGAGTATATATCATCTATATTATGGAGTTTCACAATTTCAGTCATGAACTCGAAATGATCCACAAATGCAATAATACTCAAGGCAACAAAATGATATATAAATAAACATTCAATTCATGAACAAAGCTTTATGATTAATTTATCGTATTATTGACTTCTAGATTATTACAAACTAACAGACTGAGCGTGTAGAGCTACGTCACTGAAGGAATCGACTCGTCTCGGAGCATCAGACGTCTGATGCCTCTATCGGTTATCCACCAGGACTAACCAGAGAGCGGTTTATTTCTTCTGCCAGAAATTGTTAGTTTGTAATAATCTAGAAGTCAATAATACGATAATTTATCATAAAGCTTTGTTCATGAATTGAATGTTTATTTATATATCATTTTGTTGCCATGAGTATTATTGAATTTATGGATCATTTCGAGTTCATGACTGAAATTGTAAAACTACATAATATAGATGATATATACTCTTAAAAGGTCACTAACCAAGGTAATTAGCAGGAACACTAATTACCGCGAAAAGGTTAGTATGTGGATTAAAAGATGGTTAAGTTTTACAAATCACCTGACACGAGATGTTATTTTAATCACATAGATACATGTTCTAGGAACATGGAATTTGACAGACCCCGAATGAGACATTAAATAGTATTGTGTTCGTGTCATTAATGTTTCTCATTCAGTGTCACGTTTTAAAGTATGAGGTATTTATCGTTCCCACTAAGAAATATGTATGTGTGATTGCTATCTACCGCTGTCCGTAAAAAACAGTCATAACGGTAGTATTCCCATATGTATAGATTAGCTGAGGAAGTGATAGTCTACCAAAAGTACTATTTGTCTCTCGTATCTCTATACGAGCTATAGCATCACTGGGCCCCTTGATAGAGTTAGATTATCTGCTAGCGGTATAATTACAAGAGTAATTATATTTGATAATCTGCTCAAGATCAATAAAAGATTCAGTTAGCAAGGATGACACACATCTACCTTGAAACTGATCTGATAGCTATGAGATAGAAGAACAAACACAAGTAAATTGTTTACTGGATCGTGATATTGTACAGTACAGCATCATCTGTGTAATTGGATAGTCATGATGTGTTGCCAGACGCCACCCATGATTATAGAAGTTAAAACAGTTTTAACTCTATTTACCAACATAACACAGATCCTATTAGGTCACACTATATAGGAGCTAATTGGAGAATCTTATTTTGATTGATTATAAATTGATTATGATCAATGATAAGATGATTATAATTAATTATACGTGTTATAATTAAATTATAAATGTTATATAAAAATAACAAGCAAAAAACATTGGTTAATTTATAAACGTGTGTGTGACACGTTGTATAAAAGTTAACCGGTTAATTTATAAATGTGCAGGACGCATTGTATAAATTACTGAAACAAAAATCGCAAGAAAAATATATATAATTATTCAGAATAATTATACGAATATTATTTGTGTTCGAGCCGAGGGCATTCGGATCCTTTCAGATTCGTCCTTATTCGCATGACATGTCATCGATCCTATCCAGATGACACGTCATCGATACCGAAACAAATAACCGCAAGAAAAATATATATATAATTGTTCAGAATAATTATACAAATATTATTTGTCTTCGGACCGAGGGCATTCGAGTCTTTTCAGATTCGTGCTTATCCGCATGACGTGTCATTGATCCTATCCAGATGACATGTCATCAATCCTATCCACAAGGGCAAAATGGTCATTTCACACCTATGCCACCTTGCATGTGTAGAAACATGGAAAAGAGTGTGGAAGGGGTATTTTGGTCATTTCACATATAAAAGGATGAGGTGTCAATGGCATACCTTGTAAATAGGCATATGTTGAGGGGTATTTCGGTCTTTTCCGAATCTCCTCAAAAGCCTATAAATAGACGGGTGCATGTAGAGAGAAAAATCACTAATTCACTTGTATCGTTTCGTGCAGAATCGAATCGGTATTTTCTCTCTTTCTCGGTTTCTCTCCCAAATAGTGTTTCGGTTGAGAAAAGAAAGTTATACGTAGTTGACGTATAATCTTGCGGGTTGTTGTGAAGTATATTTACGGGATCGATAAATAGTGTTTTACCGAATTTAGCAGTATGTCAGTTTTGCTCATTTGATGAAACTGAGTAATCGAAAATTCGTGTTTACGGGTTTTCGTCTTTTCTCCGTGAATAGTGTTTTTGCAGAATTCTGCGGTTTACGGTATTTCTGGCAGAAGAAATTAACCGCTCTCTGGTTAGTCCTGGTGGATAACCGATAGAGGTATCAGACGTCTGATGCTCCGAGACGAGTCGATTCCTTCCGTGATGTAGCTCTACACGCTCGGTTTGCATTCCAACTGTGATTTGGAAACAAGGTATAAATATGTTATATTAATCTATTTAATTGGTAAGTAGATTAAAGTTTTAGAAATCAATCATGGAGTAGATCTGTAAAAGGATTAAATTGGATTTTGATGCCAAAGGAATACTGAAGGTGGACCGCCTTGGAAAGTTTCCTGACATACCCCGTTTAATCCTGAGCTTAAGTTGGCCGTAGAAATTTTTGTTCTACGGTCATTCCGCACCTTAAGCCTAAACGGGTTTTGGTTACCGTGAAACCCCAAAAGTGGTATCCGAAACCCAACAAAAATATCGTAAACCGCAGAATTATGCAAAAACACTATTCACGGGGAAAAGACGAAAACCTGTAAACACGAATTTTCGATTACTCAGTTTCATCAAATGAGCAAAACTGACATACCGCGAAATTTGGTAAAACACTATTCATCGATCCCATAAATATACTCCATAACAACCCGCAAGATTATACATCAACTACGTATAACTTTCTTTTCTTAACCGAAACACTATTTGGGAGAGAAATCGAGAAAGAGAGAAAATACCGATTTGATTCTTCACGAAACGATATAAGTGAATTAGTAGTTTTTCTCTCTACATGCACCCCTCTATTTATAGGCTTTTGAGGAGGTTCGCAAAAGACCAAAATACCCCTCAACATATGCCTATTTAGAAGATATGTCATTGAATGGATAAGGATGACATGTGGATAAGATCGATGACGTGTCATCTGGATAGGATCGATGACACATCATGCGGATAAGCACGAATCTGAAAAGACCCGAATGCCCTCGGCCCGAACACAAATAATGTTCATATAATTATTCTGAACAATTATATATATTTTTTCTTGCGGTTGTTGTTTCGGTAATTTATACAATGTGTCATGCACATTTATAAATTAACCGGTTAACTTTTATACAACGTGTCACACACGTTTATAAATTAACCAACGTTTTTGCTTGTTATTTTTACATAACATTTATAATTTAATTATAACACGTATAATTAATTATAACCATCTTACTATTGATCATAACCAATTTATAATCAATTACAATAAGATTCTCCAATTAACTCCTATATGGTGTGACCTAATAGGATCTGTGTTATGTTGGTAAATAGAGTTAAAACTGTTTTAACTTCTATAATCATGGGTGACGTCTGGCAACACATCATGACCATCAAATTACACAGATGATGCTGTACAATACAGTATCACGATCCAGTAAACAATTTACTTGTGTCTGTTCTTCTGTTTCATAGCTATCAGATTAGTTTCAAGGTGAATGTGTGTCATTCTTGTAAACTTAATCTTTTCTTGATCTTGAGCAGATTATCAAATATGATTACTCTTGTAATCATACCGCGCGCTGATAATCTTACTCTACCAAGGGGCCCAGTGATGCTATAGCTCGTATAAAATACGAGGGACAAATAGTATTCTTGGTAGACTATCACTTCCTCAGCTAAGCTATACATATGAGAATGCTATCGTTATGATTGCTTTTTACGGATAGCGGTGGATAACAATCACACATACATATTTCTCAGTGGGAACGATAAATACCTCATACTGTAGAACGTGACACTGAATGAAAACATAAATGACATGAACACAATTCTATTTAATGTTTCATTCGAGGTCTATCAAATACCATGTTCCTAGAACATGTATCTATGTGATTAAAATGACATCTCGTGTCAGGTGGTTTGTAAAACTTAACTATCTTTTAATCCACATACTAACCTTATAGCGGCAATTAGTGTTCCTGCTAATTACCTTGGTTAGTGACCTTTTAAAATTAAGAATATATATCATCTATATTATGGAGTTTCACAATTTCAGTCATGAACTCGAAATGATCCATAAATGCAATAATACTCAAGGCAACAAAATAATATTAATCATCTAATTCATGAACAAAGCTTTATGATAAATTATCGTATTATTGACTTCTAGATTATTACAAACTAACAGCCTTGTCATCGGCTCATCAATTAACAAAACCGACATACAAATTATACACACAATTTGAGCAGCATTTTGTACTGAGTTGGTGCACAAATCGCTACAAATTACACGAACAATTTAATAAATATTTTATACTACAAATTATATACGCATAATAGAAAAAAAAATTAGTCAAAAAATTTCAAACAATTCAAAACAGAACTAAAAAAAAAATCCATGCGCATACTGGATATGCGGACGGAATAATAAAAAATTCAAAAAAAAATCAATTTTGGTACGCATACCCAATCCACGTACCGATTGAGATCCGTGCGCATACTGGGTATGCATTCGTGGTGAAACCTTAAATCCGATTAATCCGATGGTAATGATTTAATTCTAATTTATTAACAATTGTGGGCACATCAGGAAGCGAATCCTCACAGGAAATTGCAAGGCTTTACTCAAAAAACACTAACTCTGAATAGAGCCTTAGTATTATGGCATAAGGAAAAATTTGCTCAAATGGATGTGCAGCTCACTTATTGCAAAAGGGTTATCCTATTCTTTGACAAGATTGAAGAACATAGGGAACTTGCAAGATATGAATTCCTCTTGAGGAATAAAATCAGAGAAAGAGCCTATCAATTGGCTAATAATGTAGAAAAGAGATGGCGGCAGAGGGCACGATGCAAATGGCTCTCTCAGGGTGATAAAAACACAGCTTATTTCCATGCTTACGCATCCTCAAGAATGCGAAGAAATATGGTCAAGTCACTAATCCATGAGGGACAGGCAACATCTAATCAAAATCGGATACAGGAATTATTCACTGACCATTTAGTGGCGGGTTTGGGTACTTCCAACAACATACTCTCTTTTGACCCAGGAGTGTTGTATCAAAAAGATCAACGACTTCAATGCTTGGCAGACCCGATATGTGATAATGAAATTGAAGGGGCAATTCAGGGATTGGCAAAAAACAAAGCAACTGGGCCAGATGGCATCCCCAATGAATTTGTGCAACGATACTGGCAAGATCTAAAGGAGGAAGTGGGTGCAATTGTAAAAGGTTTTTTCAACAACCAAATTGATATCTCTGAAATTAACAAGGCAAATGTGGTAATGATTCCAAAAACGGATGCTCCGTTAACGGTGGGAGAGTTTAGGCCGATTAGTATCATTAATATAATCCCAAAGATAATATCAAAGATTCTAGCCAATAGATTGAGGGTTCTTATGCAGGATCTGATATCACCCTATCAGACGGCCTTTACTCGCGGTCGACAAATAACTGACAATTTTGTGGCAACTAGGGAAATCTTGCATCATATTTCTGATACTAATAGGCCGGCTGTGTTTATAAAATTGGATTTTGCGAAAGCCTTCGATTCTATTGAGTGGGAATTTCTAATTAGAGTGATGGAGGTGCGAGGATTTCCGACACAATGGATTACTTGGATTAATTCTATTCTATGCACAGCCAGTTCAAGAGTATTGATAAATGGAGAGGTGGGGGAGTACTTTCCTCATAAACGAGGCCTTCGGCAAGGGAATCCATTATCTCCCATGCTATTCAATATAGCAGCTGATGTGTTACAACAAATGATAAAGGCAGTCAACAAAACTTTGAGTAATGGTCTAACACGGAAAATAAAGGATTCAATGTTGGCATTGCAATATGCGGATGACACCGCAGTCATTGCTTCTGCGGATATATCAACCCTAGTCTCCTTCAAAATGGTCATAAGACTATATGCATCCATATCTGGTCTTAGAATCCACTTCAAAAAAAGCATGTTTGTACCATTGAACATAGAAGAGGGAGACAGAGAGTGGATACGGTCAGTTCTTGGATGTGGTCAATCTAACTTCCCAATACAGTACTTGGGTATGCCTTTGACAATTGTCAAACCGACCAAAGCTATGTACATGCCGCTCATAGAGAAAATTGAGAAGAAATTAGGAGGTTGGAAAGGCAAGATGCTATCTAGAGGGGGTCGCTTAGAACTAGTAAGGTCGGTATGCTCGTCTATACCTATCTATCACATGACATGTTTTCGACTACCTCAATGGGTACTAAATCGAATTGACAAGATACGAAGAGGGTTTTTATGGGGGCAAGAACAGTGATAATGAGCGCGGTATGTTTGCCAAGAAAGTTTGGGGGAATGGGAATCACCAATTTGAATATGGTCAATACGGCATTACTGGTTCGTTGGTGGTGGAAGGCCTACCATGACCCAGGGAGTCTGTGGACAATCACTGTTTGTAGACTGAAAGCAAAAAGGTTAACAGTTGCAGGTTCGAGATATTGGAATGTTACGGGGTCGTTTTTCTGGACTCAATTAGCTAACATTAGAGGCTTATTCATAAGTTGTACGACTTGGGACATTGGGGATGGTACAACTATTTCGTATTGGATGGATGGGTGGAATGGACCACCAAGGGCTGTGGCGCTGGTTGCCAAGGAATTACAGCCATTTATAAATTTGAGAGAGGCTCTACAGGTACTAGGGGAAATCAATCCGGATGAACCTATCCAACCTCACACTATCATCTTCACAGAGACAGAGGATCGCCTACGATGGATTTTAGGAAATAATGAGGGGTATACAGCAAAATCGGTGTATAGGTTGCTATCCGAGATTGGAAAAATTGAGGGACAATACAGTGAATTCTGGTGTTGCAAGATTCCTCCTTCGGTCAAATTTTTTGCCTTCTTAATGCTTCAAGAAAAGATCCTTACAAGAGAGGTCCTTGTCAAGAGAGGAATGCAGGTTCCTATTGAATGTGTTCTATGTTCTCATGGTCAGGTAGAATAATGTGTGCATGTTTTGTTTGTGTTCTTATGCATCTCACTGTTGGATAGAAGTCAATCGGCTTCTAGGAACGGAGCTGATTTGCACAGACGATACGGTACATAAAATAGTGCACAAATCTTGGAACAGGATCAGAGTTCAAAGGAAAATGTCAAAAAAAGAATGGATGTGTAGATTCATTTGTGTCACCTGGGAGATTTGGAAACAGAGAAACGCTCTTCTATTCACACAACAGAGAGTACCACCCAAGATTCTAGCTGATCGATGTTTGGTACAAATGAAGATGAGGCTGAAATTGTGCCGAGATAGAAAGTCGATTCGTATTTTTTCGTTTTACTTCTGATGTTCTGTTGAGATTTTGATCTATTCAGATCTTAATTTTTATTATTAAGTAGATTGCACCCTAGTAGGGTACTGTTGAGGTGCCAGTATGGATATAATTGAACTTTAGGGTGGCATACTTTAGGATCACTTGATGTAATTTTATTTCTTGTTAAATTAATATATATACTCTCTTGTCAGCTGCTGACAAGCTTTCAAAAATAAAAATGTTGAACGAAATTTTTTGATCGAGAGCCGCCCAAATTTTTGCCTGAATTTTTCTTTCCCGCTTATTTTGCTTGCCAAAGACAGCGATCAGCCGCCCCAGACTTTGCTCTTTTGCCTCTCCCAAACTCTTCCCTCTAAAATTTTCGTGCCACCTCTCTTCCCAAACCCAAATCCTAACCCTATCACCTCACTCGCCATGTCTGCCAGTAACATTTCAGCGGGGTCTATTAGAACTCAGCTTCCTGTGCATCGCCTAAGTCCGGTGATTGAGGTGCTTTCCTCTAAGCTGTATATTGTTCCTAAATTTTGATTTGGGAATTGTCACTTGAGGAAATTAGAATTATCTTGAGAAATTATGTTAATTGGATCCAACTATTCCTTCATTTTCCCAAATTTGCATCTTGTTTTGGTCAAATTTGATCATTATTTAGTTAGAATTTCTTCTTTTGCCAATGCAGTTTATTTCTAATCAGATGTTTGTTTCATTAGCAAAATTGAGAAATTTACTAAACAGTTGACAAGTAGATTGATTGTAAATAGGAAAAACGGCCTGCAAGTTATCTTCTCCAAAAAAACTAATTTCAGTTGTGCCAGTATCTTCCAAAGCAACCAAGGCAACTATACATGCACCTTTATGTAATTTGAGAAAAAAAGATTACCTATTGTATATATTTGGGTTTAATTAATTTTAATATTTTCTTAAGAGGGACATTGTTTCATATTTGAGAACAAAATTACCTATTGACCTCCTTGTCTTTAAATATAGCAGCAGCACCAGCGAAGATATCTTCTGAAAATGTTATTTCCTCCCCTGCAATTCCTGCAGAGAATAAGAGAGGTAAGTAATACAAACTTATAGTCGATAGATTCAGAAAACAACACTCCTTTTTTCCATGGCTGGTACTTTTTTTAGCATAGTATGGTACCAAAAAATATGGTATGTTTCAAATCCAGTAACTACCAAGATGCAGTCTTAATTGTAAAGCTGGTACATTCCTGGTTTCAATAGCCAATCTGACCTTTGTTGAGTTGACTGCTTATGGAATGGAATTAGTGTCTGCTTATGTACAAAATCAATACAGAACCTTAATAAAAATTTACATTTTTGCTTTCTATCCAGTTGACATCCCCAATACATCTCTGGTTCATTATAAATTGGAATTAGTGCCTGCTTATGTACACCTTATTTATAATTTACACTCTGATTTTTATCCAGTTGACATCCCAATTACCAGGAGCCTTTAAATAAAGGAAAAAGATATTACTAAAAGGATGCATAATAATGAGATCAAATACAGACTACATTGGTCTCTGTCAAATTAGTCTGCATTCCTTAAGATAACTAATCTTTTTACTAATATATACATGTGCAAAATTCATCTTTGTTATTTTTATGAGTTGAAAGGAAATGGGAGGGTACATCAAAAACTGTTCAGACAAAAGTTATCGGGGATGATTCTGACAAATTAGATGAGAATATAAAGCTCCAAATTTTAGCCCTTTAAAGTTGTGAATTTATTAATTTATGTCTCATCTTGCAAATATCAAATTGTTTAAACATGAGATGTTGTTAAGGACCAATGGAAGTACCTACGAGGTTCACTCTTTGGTAAAACAGGAAGGAAAAAAATTCCATTTTCCTTGCAAGCATAAAGCAAATTGACAAATCAAGCATCAATTCAACATTACACGTTAATTATCTAATACTGCATGCAATCATAGATCATAGATATTAATATCATCATCATAATAACATAATACCATTATTTGGCAGAAAGGAATGGCGATGGGAAATCAAGACATGCTAGCAAGAAAGAAAAGTGAGCACTTTATGCAGGTAAACCGTATTATGTGCACAAAAGGTTGGAATTATCGGTCAAGCAACAGAAGATTGCCGATGAAATGGCTAGTGCCACTCAACCGGGCAGCAAGTTGTTTATGAAGATCTTGTCTTCAAGTGATATGTGCTACCATATGGTATGGTCTCTATTTACTACAGAGTCAGTTTTGTATGGATCAACTGCAGCGCTATTTGGTCTTGATGTCTGGTTATTTTGGATCATTTGATGTCTTGGGCTGTTCGGGTTATTTTCTTGAACCAGAAGTTTGAAATTCTGCTTTTCTCGGTTCTCCTCCAACATTATATCTGTCTATCTAGCCAAGGAGCTAGCTTGTGTTGTCTAAGGCTATATATCCTAACAAAATTATTTTGGAGGAGATGTGTTTTTTGGGGGCTATACTAGCCATGTCAGGGTTATCATGTTTGAGAGATCGGGTAATTAAAGACTTCAGTTAAGTTGGATTTTTGGTTTGGTGATGTTCATGTTATATACTGGTTAACTCAGGTTCAAATTTTACCATTTTATAGGTCGACTACGTAAGTTAATATATAGAGATGATTCTATTGGGTTTTCACGTTGAAGGAGATTTTTCTTGCTTTTTGTGTGCGACACGGTGGATTCTTGAGTTTCAGTTAATTTTATATTACCAATTTTGAATTAAACTCACAACCAACCAACCGATTCAGAAACCTTATCATGTGGTCTGGGTACATAAATTCAACTACATGTAACAGAGGAGATCTTTATTTCATACTGTAACTTTTTAGTAAAATATATACATATTTTTCTTCTCTATACATGCAGACAATTCCTGGAACTTTTGCCAGACAAAACATTGGAAAAAGAAGCCAGCCAATCAGTCTGCTAGTTGCAAACAAAGAGAAGGTTTTTGTTGCCTCCTACCACTACAACAAAAATATACAGTCGATAGGCTGGGGTTGGGAAAAGAAGCCACCCAATCAGTCTGCAAGTTGCAAACAAAGAGAAGGTTTTTGCTGCCTCCTACCACTACAACGAAAATATACAGTCGATAAGTCTGGGCTAAAAAAATACTTCTGTTTAGTTTGGCATCAGTATTTATTTGCAAATACTTCTGATTAGTTTGGGCTAAAAAAAAATTTGCTCTTTTTGTTACAATTTATTTTGGTTTTGAGGTGAATCATAATTTTTTTCTCCTGTTTATAGAAAAGAATAGAAAGTTTATCAGAAGCAGAAATGGAGGCATTGCTTGAGCAGGTGGAGGAAGAAAAAAGGCATCTTGGTAAACGGTGAAAACTTCTCCAGTAAAAGCACATAAATTGTATTACTTTATTCTTGCTAGTAAAAAGCATGAGATTGAGAACTTTTTATATTTATTAGAACAAGGATTACCTCATAGTTGTATTTATCAATTTAGCAGAACATATAACCTGGCTTATTTTTTATTTCCTACTCTAGTTTACACAAACTAGAGAAAATAGTTCAATGTAAAAATGGAGTATGTGCTTGGAGGGCTTAAATTTTTGTAGACACATGCATGGAGTATGCGCTCGAAAATGTAAAATTGCAAAGAAAGAAAAGGTCAATGATTTCTATATTTTTGGTCGGTTTTTTTTACTTTTGGACTGTGTCATTTTTATCCATACTTTACATGAACTTTTAAATCGAAACATATCAAATTTATGTTACTTAAGAAATATCATAATTTGAAACTTCCAAGACGCATAATTTCAGGACGCATAATTTAGTGATGCTTACTGAGGAACATTGATTTAAGGACACCCTATGCAGTGGTTCATAAGCCAAACTCACAATATCATAATTTGAAACTTCAAAAATATCATAATTCGAAACTTCCAGGACTTCACAAGCCAAACTCACAATATCACACAATCTGGCAAACAACCATCACTCTGGCATACATCAAGGATGTAAATGAAGTAGGAAATTCCTCGAGCATTCACTTGATTAATAACCATAAATCTGGCAAAGCAGAATTGTCCATGTATACAAGAAAGCCTCTCCAAAATGCCTCTCAAATCCAAATCTCTTAAAACTCAAGAATAATAGATTCCTTAGTGACAAAGAATAGGGAACAATTAATAATTGTAACAGCCTCAATTAGACATAAATCTTCACAAAAATATTATACAGCAAAAGGAAATCAAAATTAACTGACAACAAAAGAAGAAACTACTAATTTCCAGTCAAGGCACTGGCGAGATCAATGTTCAAGCCGGGTCTCATTGCCCTCCTTCCTACTCCCACCATTGCCTTTTCTCATTGTTGCTGTAAACTCACTATAATCTATCTGTCCATCCTGTAAATAAGTAATTCAAATAAGTTTAGTCAAAAACTGTTGTATATAAAAATCTATAGAGGAGATAAAAAAAATAAAGCTTATTGAATAAACAATTCGTATTAACAAATTAACCTAAACTTTGGGTCAAACTTAATTGTAAAATGATGAGTGGTTCATGTAGAGTAATGGCAATTCAAATATTAATTGAAGAAAATTCTCCTGATTTGTGGTAGTAACTCAACCTGATACAACTTGGAACAAAAGGTGGCCATGACCCAACCCAGAGAACCAGTCTGATTTGGAATCAAACCCGAACCAACCCAGTAATTTTGAAAAACCAATTTGACATGAATCTGACCAAACGTGAATATGAATGACCTGAAACATGCATCCATCTAAAGCTATAGACAACTTGAAATCAATCTGAATTTGAACTACCTCAAACCCGCGTCGACTGCAAACCAGGTGATAAAGACCCCATGACCCGAAAATCAAAAATGTGAACCGAGATGACCGGTATTTGGTATTTGTGAGTTTTAATTGCAATCCGAGAAGATTGGCTATCATCCAACCAGTAACCGAGATAACCTGGAATCCATGTCAATCTGAAGTTGACTACCTGAATTCAATCTAGTTTGAACCCAAACAACCAAAAACTCATGGTGATTTGAAGCTCGATGGTCCAAAACTTGAATCGACCCGGACTCAAATGATCCAAAACTCAAAAACAGACCTTAGTCAGATGACCTGAAAGCTGACTTGACTCTCCTGATTGCCACCTCTTTTAAACCCAAGATATAAATTGGCATAGAGCCATAGATTGATTTATTAAAATCATATCTTCGAAGAAACACTTCTTAGTGCTCCTTTTTTCTTTTTGAGGGATACAGTTGCTGATATATAGAAAAATATATATATTTCCCCTTATAAACCAACAGTAGGTGTTATTTGCAAATATGAGATAGTTTGAAAAGTTTCTTGTGTGTTAGTCGCAAATTGAGAAATGCGGGGTGTTTCAAAAGTAGATTCAATTTGCAATGATATTCTTATTGTAAATTTCTGGGATGTTAAAAAACACACATTGTATTATCAATTCTGTCCAGGTTTGTGGTGATTTCTACAGGAACTGTGTACTGTGTCTATTATGTAAGTACTCTTTTCAGTATAATTAATTAGAAAAGATCTGTAAGTACTCTTTCCAGTACCTAAGCTAGAGATTACAATTTTGGCCTACAATTGGTAGAACTTTTGACCTACACCAATATGAGATCAGTTCTCTTGGCTAAGCCTCAATCACCCTTTATTGCATAATTAGGCCACTTTCCCGAATTAAACCTCAATTCTTGTTTTTTTTTTTTTGGTAAAAGTTGTGAGTAAAATTTTAAACTTGACAGTAAAATTAAGCTAAATATCAACCTATGCCAGTCTCAACTTATCCCCAAATTGTGCAATTGAACACAAGACAAGATCTTGAGGCGCTGGTGTCAGAGAGAAGAAATAAACTATATTTGTTACTGACCGAGAGGTGCTGGTGTCGGAGAGAGAGACATGAAGCACTGGCGAAGCACTGGAGTGAGAGAGAGAGAGTAGGGGGTGGCTGAGGGAGGTGCTCGAGCGAGAGACGCGAGGGGCTGGTGGAGAGTGAAAAAGCAGGAGGGAGAAGAAGACGGGGGGCTAGACGGCCGAAGGAGAGGGGTCGCGGAGGGGTTTGAGTTTGGGCAGTGCTCGGCGAGTGAGAGAGCGGGAGAGAGAATCATCGGGTTTGGATTTTGGCGAGTGAGAGTGAGGGAGACGAAAATTTTAATTGAAAGGGTAAAACGAAAGAAGAAGACGGTTCATTCCAAATAAGACGATTTTGCCCTTCTGCACAAAACTTCCGTTAATTTTAACGACATATCCGGTGATTTATTAAATAACATGGACCATCCGATCTGAAAAAATGAACGGTTCACTTTAAAAGGTTTCCACAGAAGCATTTGCCATATTATTATTATAAAAGAAGAATTGAACCAAATCCCCCACATCGTGTTACTTCGGGCCGTCTAATGCTGCCTCACCTCACCGTGTTAGAGAGAAAGAGAAAGAGAGAGCGAGCGAGAGCAAAACAAGAGAAAGAAAGATGTTCTTCCACATCGTGTTAGAGAGAAAGATACAGCTCCACCCGCGTTACTTGGGGCCCCACCTCCGCGAGAAGCTCGTCTCCAAGCTCATGAAGGAGGTCGAAGGCACCTGCAGGTTTACCCCCTTACCCTACTTACGCTCTTATATAATCATCATTTTTCTGTAACGATCCTCAGCTCAAACAGGCACAATCAACACAAATTGAACAAAGAATTTCTTAGATTTTATTGAACCAGTACAATGGCTACAAAAGGATGATACTAGTAAATGGATACAAAGAACGAAACAAGGAAAGTAAGAAATTGAAATTATCAGATAGCAAAGAATTTGAATTGGAATGAAGGAAGGCTGTAATTCAATTAAACTGGTAAATTGGATACAAGGGATCGATAAAGTAAAAACTGAAAAATTGTAAATATCAGACAACAGATTTCATAATAATCATAATATCTAGACTAATTCTTTTTATATAGACGAAGCTCTTTGAGTTGGAATCAATCCAATCCGTCGGTTGGATTACTTGATTGAACCTCCGCTTGCCATCTCAGCACTCCCGTGGATGAACTCAGCGCCTCCCTCTCTGAACATGTTGGTCCCACTTTACAGCGCCTGTATATCACGCCAAGCGCTTCAACGATCGACTTCTCTGAATCAAGCTCTGGCCCCACAGTCAGTGTTTCATTTGGTTTAATTATTCTGCCTGATGCTTCCTCTGCTCTTCCCGTTCTGCCTGAATACCCTTCTTCTCTAAGCTTGTTGACCAAGTCCAAATCAATTTGGATTTTTTTCCCCAATTTAACCTCAGTCTATTGTCCCCAACATTGTCAGCAATGACCTGGTATCAGAAACATTCATCATAGCAGAAATTTAGTAAACGATATCAAGGGTTCTCATATCGGACAAACTTATTTTCAGTAAATCACATAAAACTATGAGATGAACCGGTGCCAATATGGCATTGACCTTCCCAATACATACCACAATATTGTAATAACAGTTCTAACTGGTAAAAGTATGGGTACACAATATGGTAGTTATTTATAATAAAGTAAAAGGAACAAAGAGAAACTTACAGCTGGGTTTCTGGGATCATCTTCTGGTATGTTCCTCTCAACCTTCCCAACCAAGTCAGCACCGACATCTGCAGCCTTGGTGTAAATCCCTCCACCAACTCTTCCAAACAAAGCCATCGACGACCCACCGAGACCATAACCAGTAATTGCCTCAAACAGCCCCTCCCAGTCATCCCCATAGTAAATCTTAAATAGATTAATTGCAATGTAAAGCACCAAGAGACCGTTAGCGGCCAACAAAAAGCCCATGACAGCTCCAGAACGGAAGGCAACAATGAAGGCCTTGCCAACCCCCTTACGTGCCTCGAGAGTTGTGCGGGCATTTGCATAGGTGGCAATCTTCATGCCAAGAAAGCCAGAGATCAAGGAGGTGACTGCTCCTAGTAAAAATGAGATTGTGCTGAAGATAGCAGTTGCAAGAGCTGGCTTGCAGTACTTGTCTTTGTTGTATGTGCAAGGTTGGAGCTTAGTGCTAAAGCCCTCAACAGAACCAAGGAAGAGAAAGATCAAGACAGCAAAGACTCCCATGAACATTGTGACATATTTGTACTCGGTGAAAAGGAATGAGGTTGCTCCTGTATAGAAAGATCAAAATTAAGGAATTTATTAGATTTTTTTTATAGAAATTGAGAAAGTAAATCAGGTCGAATCCAGGTGTCCGAGTGATAGATGCACTAAAAAGGTTCTAGTATGAAATATCAATTACTCTTAACTATCAGCTGATTTTAGTGTGCTTAATTTAAATTTATTTTGTTTGTACAAGTTCCATGCAGCAGTGTTCTACACATAGTACGGCCATTTTTATTAATATCCTAAAAACAAAACTTAATTTTAAAAATAACCCTACATTTAATTTGTTTTTTAAAATGACCTAACCGCCAGGCCCACGGGCGGCCCAAAACACAAACGGACCGCCCGTGGGACAGGCGGGTCACAGCACTAGCAAACCGCCCGTGGGACGGGCGGTCTACTGTTCATTTTTTTTTTTTTTTTTTTTTTTTAGAGATCTTAGTATTTTGATTTAAATAATTTTGTGAAAAAAAGTTTTCTTATTTAGAGTGTATGCCAAAAAATAAAATATTTGATATATTTACGAAGTGATGTCGTAAAACAAAATTAGTTGATGTCTCGCAAAATAAGCGATCTTCAATGATAGGCAAAAAATTATGTGAATCCATTAGAAATTAAAAAAAAATATCATTTTTAATAAAGAAATTATAAATATTAATATGACAATGAGAGAGTACAAATATCTTTATTTTTATGTCTTTATTATGTATTTATTATTAAATTTAAATATACTAAAACAATTTTTTTATGTGGGTGAGCACCTGGATCACAGACCAAAAAAAGAGCTTCTTGTTTAGAACATGGGGGTTCGAAAACAATAGAAGTCAGAAACATGCGGATCAGCCAGTACTATGAATTCATTTGAACCCTCCTCATGTTTATATGTTTATATGTGTATATGTGTATATGTGTATATGTGTATATGTGTATATGTATATGAATATGTGTATGTGTATGTGTATGTGTATGTATATGTATATGTATATGTATATGTATATGTATATGTAGAGTAAAGCTAATATACACTTAAGTGTACCAATGAGCCCATACACTTAACCTTAGGACCGTACGATTAGCTTTGAGATATGTGTAGATTCTTTAATAGTCGTGTAGTTTCTTTAAAAGTCGTGATACATGAATCTCAAAGCTAATCGTACGGTTCTAGGGTTAAGTGTATGGGTTCATTGGTACACTTAAGTGTATATTAGCTTTACTCTGTATATGTATATGTATATGTATATATGTATATATGTATATGTATATGTATATATGTAGATATGTAGATATGTATATGTATATATATGTATAAAATCAAAGTTGACCAAAAAAATAAAAATAAAAAAAATCAAAGTTATAAAGATTTACGATATCACTTCGTAAATATATCAAATATTTTATTTTTTGGCATACACTCTAAATAAGAAAACTTTTTTTCACAAAATTATTTAAATCAAAACACTAAGATCTCTAAAAAAAAAAAAAAATGAACAGTAGACCGCCCGTGGGACGGGCGGTCCGTTTGTGTTTTGGGCCGCCCGTGGGCCTGGCGGTTAGGTCATTTTAAAAAAAAAATTAAATGTAGGGTTATTTTTAAAATTAAGTTTTATTTTTAGAATATTAATAAAAATGGCCGCACATACTATAACAGTGTTGTGCCTTGTGAGTTGTCAATTTTGGTCCTAGCAAAACTAAAAATAAAATGCACTTCCCTTTAAACAGTAAATATCACAGTAGTCTCGCTCTCAAAAGGTTATTGCAGTAACCCCCACCCCTCCAAAATTTATTTTCTGTTAATGGTTATACACAGAAAACAATGACAAAGAAAGGGGTGCGAAGTTTTTGTTTTTTTTAGGGGTTAATTTGCTTTTTATGTTTTAAGAGGATTTAATCACATTTTGACTTGCCATAATAATAAAACAAGAGTAACATTCCTTGGGCTTCTAGAGAATTTGTTACCAGAGGAATAAGAAAGAGACAGAGGGCATAAAGGTAAATATGTTTTTCTAGGTAAGAAAATAACAAAAGAAGCTTGTGGAGCATCTCTTATAATCAGAAAAGGCCAATGTATGGACCACAAGCTACAAAGCAACTTAATATATCTCTTTATAACTTGTAGGTTGAGACAGTCGTTTGCTGCGGACTCATGACTAACACTTTATCTCTGACCACCCAATAAATATCTTCATTCAAGGCTTATCGCGATTCCGTTTAAAATCATACGGTCTTTCGCTCTTTTCGAAACATAGAATAAAATATCCCTTTTTCAAAAAAAAATTTAACAAAATATCTTCATAGACGATACAATACTTATAAAATTAATTTTAGACGGATATGAAAATGTTTACATACCGTGATCTGTAAATGAGAGAATTAATAAAGACAGGATCCAAGGAAATCAATTTGAGATACGAATTATATATAATTAGTAGAATGGACTTAGATCGTAAGTGGGAAAATCAATGTTTCGATATAAGTGCATGAATTAAATAGCCGAATACAAAAGTACAAAACTTGATTAATTAATATTCATATATGTTTCTTTTATATATATATATTTTTTAAAAGTAGTGGTTATACCACCGATTTTATTGAAATCAAACATATTTGATATGGTACCCAAATTAGGTACCATAACCAAATATGTAAAGGTCTACAACAATAACGTGTCCATAGCAAAAGATAGAAAACATACAAAAAACAACCAACAAGATAATAGAAATTACACGAAACAATAACATACTACTAAGTAAACAAAAACAAAAGCTAAACAATTAGCAGAAGAAAAGACTACTAATCATAATCCCGTAAGTCTTCATCCGTCAATTCTTCTCCAGACATTTGACCTGGAGGGCTGCCAGTTCCAGAAACCTGGGTTGACTCCTCTTCCTCCTCCAGTATCTGATCTGGGAGGTTCTTAACATCACATGGAAGCATTAGACTTAATTTCAAATATGAGTTTTCAGATCTAGATTTACACCAAAAAATAGCTAAAGAAATTATCTTAAAACCTAATGATTTAGAGGAAATGGGAGTAGTATCATTATTAAAGATAACTCTATTTCTTTCTAACCATACAATCCATACGATAGCTCCCCTTAACAATTCTATAAGTAATATATCTTTTAAGGGAATAGAAGCATCAAGTAATCACAGATTATCTAAATAATTACAATTAAAGGTAAAAGAATTATGGAATGCAATCCAATTCCAGATCAATTGTACATAAGAATAATGTATAAATAAATGTTCAGTACTCTCATGTTGGTCACAAAATGCACAAGTAAGATCCCCTAGCCAACCTTTAGTTGCTAAGTTAACCTTATTTAGAATTTTATCTCGTCGGACTAGCAAAACAAAGATTTTGATTTTTAATGGGATGTGAGATTTCCAAATGATATCATATATAGAATTTGGTACACCTCCATACTCTAACGATTTATAAAAAGAATGAACAGTGAAGTAATCATCTTGTGACCATCTCTATATCAATCTATCATCTAAATTAGGAGACAAAGTAAAATGTTGAAATCTAAATTGCAAGGCATTCCATTCCACTAAGTAAATACCCGTAAGTTGTCTCTTAAAGGACAATTGTAAGGAGTTATCAAAAGCATCTGCCACCGAAATAAACCTATTATAAACAATTGAAAATAAATTTGGGTATAGATGTTGCAAGGCATGTTCAGTAAATCATCTATCGAGCCAAAAAGCAGTTGTTTTGTCATTTCTTATTTCTTTATTTAGACCTAAATTAATTATAACATGATCTTTTAGAATAGATTTCCAAAAAGGGGAACATACAGAAGGGGCAGTTTTGACACCATATTTACAGTGAAGAAGATCTTTCCATATACCTGTAACAGAATTGTCATGGAATCTTATCCACCACTTGGCTAGAAGAGCCTTATTCATATTTTTTAAATCTAAGATACCGAGACCACCTTGATCCTTACCCTTACATACTATATTCCATGCTACCAGTGAATATTTTTTCCTAGTAGAATTACCCCCATGCCATAAAAATTTTCTTCTAATCGTATCTATTTTATGTCTAATTTTTGCGGGTAATCTATAAATAGACATCCAATATAGAGGAATAGCTGACAAAACTGAATTTAAAAGGGTAACTTGACCCCCTAAAGATAATAAAGACCATTTCCAACTTTGAAGTCTCTTTTCAATTTTATCAATTAAAATTTGCCAATCTATATCTGTAAGAGACTTATTATTTATTAGAACACCTAAATAAGCAAGTGGAAGATTAGCTACTTCATCCTAACACAGAAGATAATTCATCACATTCTGATATAGATAAATTGAGAGGATACATCTCACTTTTCTCAAAATTTATCTTAAGACCTGAAACATTTTCAAAAGCTAAAAGAAGCCATTTAATATAATTCAAGACGTCCTTATCAGCTTTAAGGAACAACAAAGTGTCATCTGCAAAGTGTAAATTCAAAATATTACCAAAATTCGGAAAGTTTCCTAAACCCTCAATATATCCCCCTACTTTTGCCCTGTGTAAAATTTTATTCAAAACATCCGTAACTAGAATAAAGAGGAAAGGTGATAGTGGGTCACCCTGTCTAACCCCCCTTTTACAAGAAAAATAAGGACCTAAAGTACCATTTAAGTTAACACATGTTCTACTACCCTCTAAAGTTAATCTCACCCATGTAATAAATCGTTGTCCAAAGCCCCTAGCATGCATTACTTCTAAAAGAAAATCCCAATTAACATGATCAAAAGCTTTCTCAAAATCTAGTTTAAACAAAACACCCTTTTGTTTTTTAATCTTAACTTGATGCAAAACCTCATGTGCACTAACTACATTATCAAGGATGAACATTCCCTTGATGTACGCGGTCTGAGATCAATCAATAATAGAATCCATAACTAAGGCTAATCTATTAGCTAGTAACTTAGTAATGATCTTATAACTACAATTAATTAAACTAATAGGTCTAAAATTCCGTACAGTAATCGCATCGTCCTTTTTTGGAATTAAACAAATAGTAGCTAGATTAAATTTAGACACATCTAACTCATGAGTATAGAAAGCAGTGAATATTCTAAGTAAATCATCTTTAACAATTTCCCAAAAAGATTGATAAAATTGAAAAGACATGCCATCCAGGCCCGGTGCTTTAAAGGGATTACATTCAAAAACTACTTTTTTAATTTTTGCTAATGTAAAGGGAGTTTCTAAAGAGAGGCGTTGTTCCATAGTTAAATTATTAGAAGTTGGCCATAAATCAGCTTGTAGAAACTATTCTAGTGGAAGAAGATCCCATAAGGCTTTTATAATAATCCGTAATATGTCGTAAACGTATAGACTGATCATATATCATAACACCATTAATTTCTAAACAACTAATAGTATTTTTCTTTTTTCTAGAAGAAGCAGTTACATGAAAAAATTTAGTATTCAGATCTCCCTCAAGGAACCATTTCAAACGAGATCGTTGTTGCCAATATTGCTCTTCTTCTAAATAAATTTTATGTAACTCAGATTGACAGAAACGCCAATCATCAAGATCCAAATCTGAAATGGTATCATAATCTACTTGTCGTTCATAATTATCTATTTTATGAAGTAACCTAGCCTTAAGTCTCCTTTTTTCACCTCGAATATTTGAACTCCAACCTCTTAATTTTCTTCGTAAAAATTGCATTTTGAGTTTCCAACTTAAACCAAGATCATTTGTCAAATGGCTATCTAACCACCAAGAGTAAAGCAATTCATAAAAACCCTCATAGTCTAACCAAGACTTATCAAATCTAATTAATTTTGAAGGAGAAAATACTATGGCTTGTGTATCTAAAATGATAGGATTATGATCGGAATATGTTCTAGGTAAAGAAGAAAGACTAGCTAAATTAAAGTGAGAATTCCAAGAAGTAGAGCATAATACTCGATCTAATAAGGCTTGGGATGTTGAATTTAAAGACCGGGCCTAAGTAAATTTTCTGTCTGATAAAGATAGCTCCATTAATTGATTATGTCTAATAAAAGAATTAAATCTACTACTAATTATATGATTAAAAGTGGAACCAGTCCTCTCAGACCTTCTTCTAATCATATTAAAATCTCTCATAATAAGCCAAGCATCAATACCTAAATTACCTATGTCCTGCAATTCCAACAAAAAATCTCTTCTAGAAGTAGAATTTAGAGGACCATAAACAGTAGTAAAACACCATTCAAAATTATCTAGTTTATTCTTAACATGCAAAGTAATAGAAAATTGCCTAACATGAGAGGCAAGCAAAGAAAATAAATTGTCATTATATCCAAAAAGCAAACCCCCAGAAGCACCCTCAGAAGGCTTAAATTCTCATTTATTAATAGAGGTACTCAAAGCTCTCAAAGTCTGATCATGAAAACCATCTTTCTTAGTTTCCTGAATACATACCATATCAATTTTATTATCTCTAAGCATATCACTCAAATATCGTCTTTTAACCGACATTCCTAAACCCCTCGCATTCCAATTTAAAAATTTAACCATGGAAACTATTAGAATCCCTTAAATCATTAATACCTTGGGTGATGTCACTAATGTCAGAACTGGAAATATGACCTATGCCTACATTATTATTAATTACAGACTCAAGTTTGTTCATGGAAAGAGACCGAATAGATTGAACTATTCAGATACTATCTTCTAAAGTATCGCCTAATTTAAAACCACTAACATCATATAATTTCACCAAATCCAAATCCGATAAGAAAGAATAAGGAAATTGGTCAATCATAAATTGCATACCTGTTTTTGCCTTAACCGAAGGCTTAGCTAAGTCAAACCCTCCAACTTGAGCCTCTTTCGCCCCCACCAGTTGATTGAGTTTCACGCGGAGACTATTTCTGGTTTCATCTGAAGAGGTGGTAGTAGCCAAATGTTTACCCTTGCGCTTTTTCTCCTTCTCCAAACGAATAGCATTCTCCCAAGGATCCTTAGAATCATTGGATTGAGGTGGAGGGGGAGGAGGAGGAGGCACATCGGCCGGAAAAGAATTTGACGAAGGATCATAATCTAATCCATAACCCGACCCTACCTCACTCGCCTCACCCCCATGATCAGAGAAATTCATTAAAGGAGAGAAACGATTATTGTTAACGCCCTCAAGAACAGAAATAAGTGGAGGTTGCAGCTGAGATGGTTGGTTAGATGAAGGAGGTTGCTGTGAAGGTTTAGGAGGAGGCATATGAGGGTTAGGAGGCGGAGGGGATGGCTGAGAAGAAGGGCGGGATGGTTGGCTGATGGCATAGGGGTTGATTGCAAAGGGGCTGATGGCATAAGGGCTGATTGGAAAGGTGGCTGTTGCAGAGTATGTGGCATAGAGGCTGATGGCAAAGGGGGTTGCACCAGTAGTGGGTGAGAAAGAGGGTGAAAGGTAGTCGGCTGAGGTGGATGGAAGGTAGGCAGCTGAGGTAAAGGAGGCAAAGGCCGAACTGCAAGAAGGATTGGACCTGACCGAGCAATAGGATGGAATGAACCTTGCCGAGCATTAGGATGGGTAGGACCTTGCCGAGGATGGCGAACCCGGCTTTGAGGCACACGACTTTCACCCTCGACCACAAATTGAATCCAATAATACCGGTAGATGCCATCCGATCCTAAAAATAGCATCTTACGACAAGGGGGAATGTCTGACCTTTCGAAAACACCGAGTTTGAGACGTAAATACTTCAGATTTTCCTTCTCTTTTGATAAAGGGTCAACTTGAATGACACCGTCTGTTAAAATTAAAAAAACTCTTAAATGACTGGGCCACTAATATATTATACAAGTACTGTATAACGTAATTGTTACACTTAGGGGCACCTCTAATTGAACAAAAACTGAAAATAAATTGCAATTGAAAGTAAATAGATGAGTTTAGAGAAATTGACACGCGGGATGATAACGGAGTTCGGCAAAACAATGGCCTACGTCTCCGGGGCGTCGCAACCTCTTTCTAGGTGCGCCTTTCTATTACCCAATATGAAAGGATTACAATTGTGAACCGTGAGCCCTTACAAAATGGGAAGTCACGGCCAACGAGAGATGAGTGCCGGCGAGCCCTTACAACCAAGGGAAGTCACACGAGCAACTCAAGATTTGAGCCGGCGAGCCCTTACAAACAAGGGAAGTCACACAAGCTACTCAAGAACAAGAGAAACACTCAATAGATCACTCTAACCTAATCTAGATCAAGATTAGTGAAGTAGGTTTGAGGTTGCTTGAGGGATTTTGAAGTTTTAAGCTCTCACAACAATGGAGTAGGCTAAGCTCTCAGAAAATCGCTTTTGAAATGATTAGGGTCGGCTGAGATATATTTGAAAGTGATCCCTTCAGTCTATTTATAGTGGCAGCTCAAAAATGAGCTATTTGACATAAAACGTTACCAACGTTTTATTAAACGTTACAACGTTTTATTCAAATACGATTTAGGGTTTTAATTCTCTGACAGCTTAGAAAACGTTACATAATGTTTTATAACCGTTACAACGTTTCAAAACCGTTATAACTATTTATAAACGTTACAACGTTTATTGCTTGTATTGAACAGCTGCACTCCAGTTGTTCTGTAGCTTTTAAACGTTACAACGTTTATCAACCGTTATAACGTTTGTAAAACGTTACAACGGTTGTATAACGTTATAACGTTATAACTTGATTCTTTTGAGGCTTCTGATTATTATAAAACGTTACCAACGTTTTAAAAACGTTCATAACGTTTTTATCTCAATTTAATCAACCTCACACATACTTTACCAAGCATTTGATTTTACAATATGTATTCTTGATAAAGGTCTTCATGATTTCTTCAGTCCAAGCTTATTATTCAACAGTTATTACTCTTTTTGGACCTACATATTCTCAAAATAGAAGAAATCGTAAAATTCAATAATTGTATGTTTTTGCAAATTAGTCAAATAGACGTCAAAGATTATTGTACGAACAACAGTAATTTACTTTTTATAATAACTTAATAAGGAAAGCAGGACTTCTTTTATCAACCTATCAAGATTGATGGAGACATGGCCAACCTCTAATAAAATTCCTGTCGGAAATTCAAGAAGTGTGTTCTTGGGCCTTGGCCCGTTGGATCTTCTCTTGATGGATCTCTCCTCCGTGTTATGTGATTTGGAATCATCTCTGGTGCGTTTTTTCTCCTGTGCTAAACTAGTAGCGGAGCTTTCCCGTTCTACAGCAGCTCCTTCCACTCAGCCATGCTTGATCCAACCTCCTCTTCCCGCCGAACCTCATCCATCTCTCTCCAGTACTAGCGGGGCTCAGTCCCTGCCTAGTGGCGACACCTCCAGATCAGCCGACGCATTCCAATCCGTTTCCCTTTTGGCGAACTCTCCAGCTCCACCGAAGCCTCCAGATCAGCCGCAGCCCCCAGATCCATTTACCTATTGGCGACCCCATACTAGAGGCCTTATTTTTGGAACTCCATTGCCGAAGCCTCTCGATGTTCCCTCTAATTTCCCCCCAATTTCTAAGGTTTTTTCTGAATCTGACAATCTCCGCTCCAAATTGAAGTCTATTGCTTCTCTCTCTCAAAAGGGTATTTCAGTTTGCTTTAGATGTGGAGATTCCGGGCATCTGGCTCGTTCTTGCCATAACGCCTTGGTTTGTTTTGCTTGTAAGAAGGTGGGCCATCGTTCCCATAGCTGCCCCTCTATTGCCAAGATGACTTCTTCTCGACCTCAGCTAACTAAGGAGATGAAAGAGCTTGGGAGTTCATTGCCCATTATGCGCTTTGCTAGCACTCAAGCCATTCGGGATTTTGATATAAAATTGCGTCGGGACATTGTGATTAAAGATACCTATGGTAAAGGGGCTGCTTTCATTAGTTCACAGCTAGCTGATCGATTTCCTATGGATAACTTCAAGTGGACAGCTGTGCCTCTCACTGACGACTCTTTCTTGATTACCCCTCCTGATCCATTCTGGCATAAGATTGTCTTAGAGGAAGGTAAAATTCTTTTAGGAGACATTGTTTTTCCACTTGAAGGTTTTGACCCGATTAAGTTTGATGGGGGTTGGCTGCCTCAATCGTTTTGGGTAAAGATTTACGGATTGCCATCTCCATTCCTTATTGGCTCCGAATTTGAGCGCTTGGCCAGAATTAAATACTTGAGCACAAAAGTGTAAAAGATTGACTAATTAATTCTCAGATATGGTCCTTTATATAAAGAGCAAGATAATCTTGAACTGTGAATGGTTATTAGAGCATTTTCATCTTCTAATTGTAACAAATGAATTTATTTTCTATATAAGTATTTAAGCAGCCTTTTTTTCACATTAACTTCATATTTTAATTTCACAGGCATGACAAAAATAAATAATTTTCAGAATTAAATTTCAGTAATTTATATACAACTGTCACATTAACTTTTGTAATTATTTTGCAATTGAGAAGGGAGATGAAGATGCTATTGTATTTTAGTAATTTAATGCATATGACATTCACTATTGACCAAAAAAATATTGAGGTGTTAATTACCTTCCATTTAGTTTTATAAAATAACTATGCAACCAATAAAAAAAATTTGTATCCCACAACCAAACTCATCTTGATTCTGCATCGTTTGAAACCTTTGGTCCATTGAAGTTCATCGGTTTGATTTCATGGAGGCTAGAAAGAAGGTCGTTTGCTGCTTTCTCTTCATGCTACTTCTTACAACCTTTGGTACACACACTCTCTCCCTTCCTACGGTTTAATCGGTGGAAAAAAAGAGTTTGTGAATAAAATTATGTGAAAATTGGGCTACCTTGTTTTCATATATATATATATATATATATATATATATTTTTATTTATTTATTTATTTATGAGGAGGGATCGGATTACACCACTATTTTGGTGACATGGTGTGACAATGTCTATTTTTGAAATTTCAAAATCCAAATAGTCGATCCAAACCGTTCAATATGATGAATATATTAAGAGTAACTTGGAAATCAAATTTTACATTTTTATGAATTTTTTTACTATTTATTAAGTATTTAACAAAATCGCTATATTCAGACCGTTGAATTTTTGAACCCCTCTAAATAAACCAAAAAAAAATTCAGAAAAATGTAAAATTTGATCTGTAAACACATTTTAATATATCCATCAAGTTGAACGGTTTGGATCGACTGTTTGGACTTTGAAAATGGACGGTATCATTTCATGTCACCAAAAAATAGTGTCATTTGATCCCTCCTCTTTATTTATTTCGTACAAGTAAAACAAAACTGTTCCCCGAAATATTATTATTTTTCTTCAATTTCTAAGAAATCAAGCGGGTCCTAAGAAACGGATCCCCACTTTGACTTAAAATATAATTTTGTTGTTTACGATTGGAATGTACTTTTTTCTAATACAAAATTGTACTTGTAATCCAAAATGAATGCAAATTAAAATTGTACTCTAAAATTTTAAGTTATATTTAACCGACTCTAATATATTTTCCGGTTCCGTCCCTACCATGAAAAGCAATTATAATATAAGAATTGTCTTAAAGTATCAAACAATGAAAGAAAAATTATATCTACAGCAAAAAATCTTGCATATTTCATTTGCCATTACCTGATTGTTTCACATGAGCTCGGATCCTATGCTTTATCTTACCATTTGAATTTGAGAATAAATCTAATATACACGTAAGTGTACCAAGTGAACCATACACTTAACTCTAAGACCGTACGATTAGCTTTGAGATTCATGCTTCCACGACTTTTAAAGAAATTGTACGGTTCTAGAGTTAAGTGTATGATACACTTAAGTATATACTAGTTTTACTTTTGAATTTGAATATGAACTGTCAGATCATAATTCGGATATATCAATCTGACCTAAATTTGTAATGTACGGAATTCTTTAAGATTCATGTTAAAATATAACAAAAAGGACGGATTCAAACTCAAACGGTGAGTACCAGTGGAAGCGTGAACAGATAATTATATTTTTTTCTGATTAAATTTTTAACAGATTTAGTGACCGCCGCTGAGGAAGAAGCTTTCCATTGCTATGGATTTCCAAAATCATACAGAACACCTTTTTGCCATCAACCCAAGTGTCGTCCAGCGTGTCTCCGAGAGGGCTATGCATCAGGGAAATGCATTTTTTATTTTGGCATGACTTGTCTTTGCAAGAGGAAAGAATGTAGCTAGAATCAATCAGTCAATGCAAGTTTATGTAAGCGAATAAATGTTAGGTTAATAAAGTGTTCTTCAGTTTCCATTTCCTTTTGCTTTTCTTTCTTTGTTTAGTTATTTTAGAAGCAGCCCCTTCGCAACATGCTCCTTGGGCCTTCAAATTTTTTTTTATAATGTTGTTTTGACTAGGAGTGTCAATGTTACGATACGGCTAAGGTGGAAGTAGGAACGGAGTCAAAATTTTGAATTATTAAAGTTAAATATATATGATGATTAATTATATAAAAATTTTGTACATATCATAGAAGTCAATTTTATATTTCTTGATATTTTACTCTAAATTATATACAAAATCATATAAAATATAAAAAAATTTCAAAAATGAGGTTCAATTGACTATCATATTTTCTGTTTACCTCTATTACTGGATGGAAGTATTAGAAGCATTTTCATACTCATAGTTACTGAGAATTAATTTCACTACTAAGAATTGATCTTACTCATAACTATTAAGAATTGACATTACTCTATCCTATCCTTACCTGTTAAAATTATCAAATAACGAAACATTAGTAGAGAAATAATGAATAAAACTAATATAATAATTAGTTTTATTATATTTTATAAATAGAACATCAAACAATCATTCATTTCACAAAATGTGCAATCAAATCAAGCTAATTTTTTTTAATAAAGCAAAATAATTCAAAAACACGAAAATCTGTTTGGATAGATTCAATTATTTAACTAAATAACAAAACATGCAAATAAAAGTAATATGTATAATATATTTTTTTTAATAAAAACATGCAATTTAATAATTAACAAAAATACATTTCTAATTATTGCTCAAATAATATTATATAAATTATCACACAAATAAATTTCATTATAATTAATTATTACTCAAATATTATTATATAATTATCCTACATGATAACGGGTACGAAATACCTTTCACATATATCTTTATCTATTTAGCTAACGAAAACAAATTTGATCCATACTCATTCTTGATAAATTAACATAAAATTTTTTTTATCATATCTGTCTTATCAAATATAGTATGGATACGATAAACGGTTAAAATAATATCATTGACACCCCTGGTTTTGACTTCATGAACTGTACGGGTCTTATATATATTTTTTATATGAACTTTATTGTTTGTGTATTATATAAAATCAAAACAACACGGGTAATATATTTATCTGGGTTCAGATTAGTAATTACTGTAATCTAAAGCTTCATTTCGTTGAAGGCGAAAAAGTTTAATGTTCGATCTGAGCTGTTGGATTCAGGAGCGGACGCAGGATTTTTATTAGGGTGAAGCAATAATCGGATACAAATAGCTTATAGGGTTCAAACCCAATAACTTATCGGATACAATTTAACATAACAAAAAAAATACCAATCAATATAATAAAAATTTTAATTTCTTGAAAAAAAAATCAACAATTCAACATTTATAGAGAATTTAAAATCAACATTTTGGTTCAACTTGGCAACCTTTGTCTTTGAATTCAAAATAAAATAAAATAAATAAAAACATTTTGATTCAACTAATTTTCGCTATTTGGGATCAGCGCCTATTTAAGCTCCGCTAATTTGTTTCACTCAAAGTTTATATGGGCTCCGTTCTGTTTATTAGAATTCCAAAATAGACTAAGAGGGGCAATTTGAATTTCAGAGAGGAACAGAGATCTGAAAAGTAAAATTTTTAGCACTATTTTGAAAATTTAGTAGGAGGCAGCTGACCCTGTGCTACAGTGGATCCGCCTCTGGTTGAATCCGTATCAAAATTATGCACTCAATTTAATTCCACGAACGATTTATAATTTTAAATTTTTACGCGAATCGAACTGTCCAACCGGATATCTGAATTCTGAAGTCCCGAGGTATTGCAACTTGTTTTCCCCGCTCCATCTGAACTCCATTGAGTAACCCCGCTCTCGGTTTTTCACTTTTTATCTTCTACTAATTTTTTGTGCACTGCTAACTTGTTAATTCCATCAAAGCATGCATGAGGTATTGACTCGTTTTCCCAAATGAAAAAAAAATAAAAAAAATTTCTAGGTCCACCAAAGAATCCGGCCCATTAAATTCGAGGACAGTACCGTGGATCTCAGGCCCACAAAATTGACGAGTTGGTCTGATGTTAGAAGTGAATAGCAATTTTAAAAAATAATTTACAAATCAAAAAATTTCCACTGATGAGGATGCTGAAGCAAGCTATTCGACTGGTTTTTAGATTTCTCTTCTTCTTCTTGTTTTTTTTTTTCTTTGATCTTTTGTGCTTTCAAATAAGCAATTCAAATGTTTGGCCATTTTTAGCAGCTCATGTTGATAGCGTTTTAGTATCGGCAACCAAGATATGGCCAATAAAATAATTTTATGGGAGCTATCACGGTGAAATTTTGACCATGCAACCTAGAAATCCACACCTTCTCATGAATCTGGTCATATTGCCAGATTTTATTACTTTCATGTTAACTTGAAATCAACAAAAAAAAAAAAAAATCATTTGATTTTTTTTTTTTTTTTTGTTATTCATCATAATCAGAAATCATATGAGAAGATATTTGCAGAGAAGAGCAAGTTTGTTAAACTAATTAAAAGAAAACTGATCATAGAAAATAAACTAACAAGAAGCCAAACCCTGCAAATTGTATAAAAATCTAAATACGGAGGTGCTAATTATTGAACTGGGAATTTGGGATCTCCGGTCGTGAATTGCAGCACCAATCAGACGGAGAAGGCTGCATTGAGATGATGAGATTCATGATCTTTTGTTGAAATTCTCATAAAATCTCCCATAAAATGTGTTGCAGCAATTTGTCCGGCCATTTTTATTAATATCCTTCAAAAAAAACAAAATTTTAAAAATAACCCCGTATACCATTTTTTTTTAAAATGCCCCGACCGCCTGGAACAGTGGCGGTCCAAAAATCAAGCGGACCGCCTAGGTCTTGGGCGGGCCACACCCCAACCAAACCGCCCCAGACACGGGCGGTTCTCTTCATTTTTTTTTTTTTATAATGTTTTTTTTTTAAAACAGAAATTTTTTATTTTTTTTATTTTTTGTATTGAAATATTAGAAATGTTGAATATATTTCTTTAAAAATAGATAGAATACAATATAATTTGATTTATTAGAAAGACTGCAACAAATAACCCGGATTAATATTTTTCAGACCGGATTTTTCGCAGCTGTAAGAAAAATTAATATATTTCTTTATGTGTTATTGGAAAAAAATAAAAATGCTTATATTCTGAGTTATTGATCTCGGTTCAAAAGTCACTTCTATGTAATTTAGAAAATATTGTGATCCTTCTAGGAAATTTAATTTATAAAAAGGTGTATCTATTTTGAGAATTCTTTTTTAATAACAAATATTAAATAACTTAAATTATTTATTTTTTTCAAAAATAAATGCAACTTTTCATAAATTAAATGTTCTAGAAAAATTACAATATTTTCTAAATTACATAGAAGTGACTTTTGAACCGGGATCAATAACTCGGAATCTAAGCATTTTTATTTTTTTCCAATAACACATAAAGAAATATATTAATTTTTTTACAGCCGCGAAAAATCCGGCCTAAAAATATTGATCCGGGTTATTTGTTGCAGTCTTTCTAATAAATCAAATTATATTGTATTCCATCTATTTTTAAAGAAATATATTTAACATTTCTAATATTTCAATACAAAAAATTAAAAAAATTAAAAAATTAATATTTTTTAAAAATAAAAAAATAAAAAAAACCACACAACCCGCCCTGACAGGGGCGGTTCTCTTATTTTTTATTTTTTTTTATTTTTTTTTTTTAAAAAAATATTTATTTTTTAATTTTTTGTATTGAAATATTAGAAATGTTAAATATGTTTCTTTTAAAATAGATGGAATACAATATAATTTGATTTATTAAAAAGACTGCAACAGATAATCCGGACCAATATTTTTCAGGCCGGATTTTTCGCAGCTGTAAAAAAAATTAATATATTTCTTTATGTGTTATTGGAAAAAAATAAAAATGCTTAGATTCTGAGTTATTGATCCCGGTTCAAAAGTCACTTCTATGTAATCTAGAAAATATTGTAATTTTTCTAGAACATTTAATTTATGAAAAGTTGCATTTATTTTTGAAAAAAAATAAAAAATTTAAGTTATTTAATATTTGTTATTAAAAAAGAATTCTCAAAATAGATACACCTTTTTATAAATTAAATTTCCTAGAAGGATCACAATATTTTCTAGATTACATAGAAGTCACTTTTGAACCGAGATCAATAACTCAGAATATAAGCATTTTTATTTTTTTCCAATAACACATAAAGAAATATATTAATTTTTCTTATAGCTGCGAAAAATCTGGCCTGAAAAATATTAATCCGGGTTATTTGTTGCAGTCTTTCTAATAAATCAAATTATATTGTATTCTATCTATTTTTAAAGAAATATATTCAACATTTCTAATATTTCAATACAAAAAAAAAAAATTCTGTTTTAAAAAAAAAACATTAAAAAAAAAAATGAAGAGAACCGCCCGTGTCTGGGGCGGTTTGATTGGGGTGTGGCCCGCCCAAGACCTAGGCGGTCCGCTTGATTTTTGGACCGCCACTGTTCCAGGCGGTCGGGGCATTTTTAAAAAAAAATGGTATGCGGGGTTATTTTTAAAATTTTGTTTTTTTTGAAGGATATTAATAAAAATGGCGGCAATTTGTCTAAGGATTCCCGTATGCTACATAATTATTAATCTTTTTTAAGAGTTCAGAAATTCAAATATTCCGTAGACATAAAATATAGATGCGAATTTAATGATCCCTCAATATATTCAGGACAGATCTAAAATCCAGCCAGCATGCATAGCCTTCTCACATTTTTAACATTTTTAATTATGTATATTGAATTTTAATAGATTTTTTAGAAGATTTTATATATACAAGTCCTTCATAAAATATTAAATGTGTGCATATAATTTATTAGTTAGGATTTCATTTTATGATTGTAGAGATTTGTATTTAAAATTCAGAGACCACATATTTATATGGTGTATTTTACATTTGAGCTTCCAATTTTAAGTTTTTAGATCCTCCCTTGTATATAACATCAAAAAGGAAAGCAAAAAAGAGTGATACAATATCCGCATAAGCGGAATCAGGAGGCCTTCATTTGATAAGTTTGAGGGGTGCCGCATGAACATTACTTCTTTGGTGCACAGTAGATCTAGTAAAAAAAATCAGAATTTATGAGAGGTGCCTGGCCCCTACTCACACCCTCTTGGTTCCGCCCCTGAGTATCCGGAAAGCTCTGGTTGGATCATCAGGATGTTTAAAGTTTAAACTAATTCCTTAGGCTGCTAATTAAACAGAGTTGTTCGTGAACAAATGAGTCGAACAATTAACAAACTAATATTGAACGGGCTATAATAGGAACAAGGACTGAAGTTCTGTTCATGTCCATATTAATTCTTAAATATGAACCGGATCTGAACAGGTAATGAACAACCCGTTGAACATCCTCTATGTCGAGTGTCAACCATATTGAAGATCCACAAAGATTTTTTTTTTTTTTTTGTACAATCACATTTTTATGTATACTCAGATATTTATTCTTGCATTTACTAACAGTAAGGTATAGGATGGGATAAACTTAGAGGAAGTGACATAATTTTATAATAATTTTAAACTACAAGAATATTTTTGTATTTTTTTTCTGGAAAATTATACTATAAAAGGTCTATTTTTGAACCCTTATTGAACAAGAAAAGGCAAGTGTCACTGCTATCGTTAGGCTCACTTGGCTCTGTCCTGCTTCAAATTAATTTCAATACAAGATTGTCACTTTTCCAGATCTTTTACTTTGATGAGCTAAACATTATTTTAATCAACTGAGCCGAATTCAAGTTAGATCTAAATCGAACATGAATAAACTAAAGTTTATCGACCAATTATATTTATGACAAAGGATATATAGCCATTTCTTGGTCTGTAGTTAGAGAGCGGAGGTATTTGATAGACATCAGATCATATAAACTGTTTGATTCGTGCTGAAGTTGGTGCAAAATTAAAATTATAAACTACTAATCCACTATGTAACTTTAAACTGAACATACGAATCTTTATACGGATAGACCGATGGAACGATTCAGATTGGACACACTACTAGAATTCACACTTTTTTCATGCTTCCGAAAATGGCTATTACCAAGGGTTTTCCCTTGAAAAAAGCCCAAAAATCGCCATTTCCAAACGCTACCCTTGAAAAAACTACCGTTGATAATACCCTCCTTGCAAATAGTCTCTATTTCCAAGGGCACCGTTGGAAATACTCTTTTCTAGCTTTTTTCAATGGAATACCCTTGAAAAAAGGGCCGTTGGAAATACTTTCAAACTTGGCTACCGTCTGCATTATTTTCAAGGGAGCATCGTGGGGCCCACCAGATTATTTTCAAGGGGAGCATCGTGGAGCCCACCAGATTATTTCCAAGGGGGGTGAACGTGGGTCCCACATGAACATTTCCAAGGGTGACACCACTGGGACCCACTTGAGCATTTGCAAGGTTATCATACGGGGGACCCACTAGAGTATTTTCAAGGGTAGTTTACGGGGGACCCACCCCAGCATATCCATGACCAGCGAAAGTGGGCCCCACCTGGTCAGAAATTGGCGCTATTATTTGAATGGGCCCGTGCATTTTTTTCATGGATATATCACTGGAATTACTAGCCTCCTATTTTTGGTACCAGAATGCTTTCATTGGACAATCCTCCTGGTACCAACCCAGTATTCCTTTACAATCCCCAATTCTCATTCAAACTGAGAACACATCTTACAAATCGATAGAAAACACATTGAGAAAAGAGATTGCAAAGCATTTAATAAGCATAATCATTAACATAGCATAATCAACACATTGTATCAAAATAAGGTGGAAAACCCTTTACAACACAGTATTGTGTGCTTGAACATTGCTAATATAAACAAAATATACACACTATGCCCAAAATATTCACAAAAATTCACATAATACGCTACCCAAAATATACCCACTATACCATGAGTTAACAAAAATTCACATAATAAGTTACGCAAGACCCATTCACCTTGCTGATATGCTACCTTGTAAATTCACAAAAATCTAAACTTTCTGACACACTATAAGGCATGGTTCAGTTCGAAGGTAAATTGGCCCACCATTCGTCACCCCTTGCAATTTCTCCATTTCCAAGTGGAGCTTGATTCAATAGTGCTTGAAACGAGTCTCTCTGATTTGGTTGCATTGGAAAAAGGAAGACCCTATGTATTACCAATTACCACATATATAGAGACAGCATGTTATATTTATGAGGGATTTTGCATGTACACCCTCAAAATAATTAATTTTGTAATTTAAGCATTGGGATCATTAATTGTACCTGAAAAGTGGGCAAACTCCTAGTTACACCTTGCTCAGTTCCAGAAATGTTCGGTTGAGCCTAAGTTTAACAATGCACAATGTATAATGTTATTGTACCTTTATTACCAATGCTTTGCTAGAAAACCACAACAGTGTCAGAATATGCCATATGATAATTGCAGAAATACCAAATGAGTTCATAGGTTAATGGTGGTACCCGAGTAGTAGGCAAATTCCCAATGACACCTTGCTCAGTTCCAGAACTGTTAACTTGAGCCTAAGTTTCACAATTCAAAAGGTTTAATGTTAGTATACATCCACAACAGTAGCAAATAAGTCTTACACAGCTTGCAACACTAATACATGAGTTGTAAATAATGCATATGATAGTTGCATAAATGCAAAAATGAGTCCATAGGTTAATGGTGGTACCTGAATAGGAGGCAAATTCCCAAGTACACCTAGCTCATTTCCAGAACTGTTAGCTTGAGCCTAAGTTTCACAATTCGAAAGGTTTAATGTTAGTATACATCCACAACAAGAGCAAATAAGCCATATACAGCTTACATAATCACTAATACATATTACTTGTAAATACTACATTCACAACGGGAGCTAAACTTTTTTTTAGAATAGTTGCCTATTTTGTAACACTAATACATTTTACTTGCATACCCTAACAAAAAAAAATTACACCAAGCCACAAAAACCCACGAACCAACAACACAATCCTCCTGCGTCCAACGCAGTCAGAATATTTTACGATTTAAACAAATTGAAATTTGATATGAGACCCCGCTCAGCCCTTTGAATGGGTATGCTCTAGAAAGCAAGCACTTCAAAACTATAATGATTAATGTGTATTTTATTTTATTTTGAAGTAGAATTATGGAACTACAAGTTGTGTATCTGATCCGAATCTTATATAGACTTAGAGCGTTGATGTAGTGTATTATGAAATATTCAATTTTAAGCCCTAATTTATGACCCATAATGCACTAATCAAATGTAGTTCACATACCTGCAAAGTAGGTTTTGGTACACCACACATTGAGAATAATTGGCTGTAAGTACCAGTCATAAGTTGCCATTTTTCTTTCATTCTCAGCCTCTGCCTCATGTTGACGACGTTCACTCTGAGCTAAGAGCAATCCTACTTCTGCACGAGAGAACATTGACTGCTCCCCATTTAGCACACCAGAAATAGAAGATGTGTGGTGCTGTTTGGCTCGGGTGGTTGCTGGTTGCACCTTGTTTTGAAGCATGCTTCCAAATCCTCGGACCCTACCGTGTTTTGATCCGCCAACAGCCGAGAGAAACATGGTGTTCTCGTCCATGTCAGAATTGGCCTGATCAGCCATCATGTCCCTCACCTTTTGCTATGAGTTGTTCCAAATTTGAAATAAGAGGGGAAAAAAAATTAAATCATTACTCAATCAGCCCTGTGCT
This sequence comes from Carex pumila, assembly GCA_033356055.1. Classification (NCBI taxonomy): domain Eukaryota; kingdom Viridiplantae; phylum Streptophyta; class Magnoliopsida; order Poales; family Cyperaceae; genus Carex; species Carex pumila. Next base: position 3,729 of record JARJHM010001160.1, on the reverse strand, counting down.
ATAAATACTGTACATATTGTACTTATACTAAAAATGACAGAGGCTACAGTTTGCAAGGCTTAAAAAACAACATAAAGTGTTGTAAGCTTGTCAGTACCAGTGGAGGTGCTGTGGCACTTAGTGGTTTGAACTTTTCAATAAATTGTATGTATGTAATAGGTAGAGTTGTAAGTAGATATATCTTTTTTACAGTTGGTAGCTACTACCCAGTCTTTCAAATAAAAAAACAGTGTGCATTGCAATGTATGTAATGCAACTTACATAAACTGCCAGTGAATCTGTGTTGGTAAAATGTAAGGAATTGACATCCAAATCCGGATTCTCCATGCAACTCTCATCGGTAATTGACTCCATTGGCCCGTTACCATCAGTAATTTCGGTGTTGGCCTCCGCAGCCTTCATGGCAGCTTCGATTTGGGCCACAATCGGTGATTTGCCATTCACTTTAGAACAATGAAGATGGGCATAAAGTTGTACTTTTGACGGTTCTTTTCCTTTGCGCAATTTTGTCTCCACATGAAAAATAATAAACAAGCAATAGTAAAGGTAACAACAGTTATCCAAAATCAAACTCACAAAAAAACAAAATAATTTAAAAGGCACAAAAAAGCAAAATAATTTAAAAGGCACAAAAAAGCAAAATAACTTATTATGTGAATTTTTGTTAACTCGTAGCACAGTGGTTATATTTTGGGTAACTCACCCATGTTCAGGTACCAGCCCAGTGTGATACTAGTTAAAAAAAACTCACATAATAAGTTGGTTTCCCATAATATATTAGAAGGTTAGCAAGTCTTTCAAGTTCACACAACAACAATCACAGACTCATAATATATGTTGAAATATCTCATGGCATTTTTTGTCATGGTTCTCTAGTCAAACATGAACAAATCCACTATATACAGTACATGCAAGATTTAACAAATCTTGTTACAAGACCAATAGAAGGAATCACATATATTAGAGATAATAAGAGTTAACTAAATCTATTTTCAGCACTACACATATTAAAACATATCAAAAAGAAACCCAAACCTTTAATTTCTACATAATCCAATCCATTTTAAAAAATCAGCAGCTGAACAGTACCAAAATTATCCAACTCATGTTGGTATGCAATCATATCTAAATATAAACAACCCAATTTGATCTTATGAACATCAGAGTAATCTGATTTCCTGTGTAATTTATTAAATGACCTTATTTCTGAGTATACTAGAAAATATTCACTAATTACATAATAGTTCGTAGAGTTTACCAGCATTTGATGGTGCTGGTGTGCGCTTGCTGACCCACCGTGGTGTGCCGTGATATTACGTTGCTTGCGGTTTTCCTGGTTTTGTGTACTAATTTGTTTCCAATCTTCTGTGAAAAATAAATCACACAAACCATGCCAGTTGGGGTGGTCAAGGCACCAATGCGGAACCGTGGCCTTCCATAATTGTATGTTTGTACCATATCTTAAGGTCCATGTAACCCTCGCCGTGTGAAGCTCCTCGGTAACCCTTTTGGTTGCTATGGCCTCCAAAACATCCCGACAATGATTGGGGTCTTCCCCTTCCTTGTACCTGAATTTTTTCTGCAAAAACACATATGCACTGCCTTAATAGTGGTCATTGACCCTGAAATCGTGAAAAGTGCAACTGAACTTGAATGTCTTTCATACCGTTCAATTAAGTCACTGTGCATATTAACCCTAAATATTCAATTAACTTTTCATGACTTATCCAATCAATTTGTTTTGGGACATCAAAGGCTAGGATTATAATCCATGATATGTAATTTAAAAAAGGGTACCAAAAAGAGAAACTCGATATTATCCTTTGTCTTATCATCATAGGCATGGAAGCTTCTCAATGGTCCTGGCATATTCTGCAGAGCAAGCCTATTGATAACAACATGCATTAAAATGTTGCACTCAAACAGGTATGTAGGGAATATGTTGTACTGAGTTCTGTAGAAAATCTACATATTTTTGTACTCAAAAGGTATGAACCGGATAGGAAATTTTTTCAAAAGACATACAGTTCTGTAGTAGATTATACCGTGCAAAAAGCTTAAAATTTATAAATACACCATGAATAGTAGTAAAATAGTGATTTTGGTACTAAACTACTCGATCGAGACCAGCGGCAGAATGGAAGAGACGAAGGTTAAGAATCTGTAATGAAGATCAATAAATGAATAACAGTTTATTACAGTAGTTTTAGATGAAATGACAGGTTACCTAGTGATTGCTGTCTTAATTTGATTTGGATTGTCGTCGCATGTGAACTCGCGAGGCCCAACGGGCCAGATTATCGGGCGGTCTTCTAGTTTATCCGTTGATTTTCTCATAATTGAAGGACCTCGTCCCTTCTTCTTTGGGGGTTCCGGTGGTGCAAGTTCACGGTCTGGACTAGCATTTGAACAGTCAAGGGCATCAGGTACGGCCTGTGAACTGCCCTTTCTCTTTGAAAATTTTCTGGAAGTTGCCCTTTTTAGACCAGTTTTTTTGGGGGGCATTTTTGCTGTGTTAAAAACCAACATTAATGAGTTATACAAGGATATAAGTAAGCACTAGCTAAGATAATATAGAAGCACAGAAATTGCCAATAATGATGCATTTTTCCATTGGGAGGTGCTATTTTAATGTTTACATAGAGCAGAAATGTTGGTCATCTTTTTGTATACATACATTCACATACTCGATTCTAATGTTTGACTTATGAATGAAATGAAACCTAAGGACATATGAGTTGCAGCAAAATATATATATAATCTAATTGGTTTTTTTTTTTTTTTTTTGCAACTCAAATATCCTTAGGTTTCATTTCATATATAACATCAGAATTGATCTGTTCTGAATTCTGACACATTGGCTTTATACTATAATATCACCAACGAGTCAACCTTCCTAGCTGTACGTAATCATTTATAGAGACAGCCCAACACTTTACTGCTGACCCTAACTACTGACAAAATTATCTGGGATGCTTCCTCAATCACTCATTTCAAGAGGAAAAAAAAAAGAGGCAAACAAATCAAAATAAGGAAAATGATATAACAGTTTCATGGAAGCTCATTAATAATAATTAGCCTAATTAGCCGCATCAAGCAAAGCCTAGGGTTTGAAATTTACAAACCCATAAGAAGCAGTTCAAATCTTTGGTATAAGCCCTCACAAAATGGGAGAGGCAAAAAATATGCAAAACCCTAGACTCAAGTTAGGTTTCCTTCTCAAGTAAAGACTCGATAAATGAACAATTGGAGGGACATTACCAATTTAGTTCGAATTTGATGAAGTTTTGAAGGACTTCTTCCAATTTTCTCTCAAGCCGTCGCTGAGAAGTGCTACCGGATATACACAGCAGGGGTGAGATTTCTGTGCAACATGAATTATTGGGAGGAGAGGGGTGTATTATAGGAGGAGCGAAATTTTGGTGGAAAAATGAGAGGGAAATTTTGGTGAAAAATGAAGAGGGAAATTCTGGCGGCCATTGATCGTACTCCGGAGAGGAAATTTTACTTTTTTTCGGAAGAGATTGGGGGGGAAATGAAAATTGGGGCTAAGTTTTCAGCTTTTGCGTCTTCTCTACATTGATCGTAGAATACACAGGGAGCTATTATGCGTATCGGATGCCTCATCATGATCTCGAGTCGTTGTGTCTCCGCAATAATCCGCATTGATAACTTTAATATTCGTGCAGATGACAGTTCAACGGTACGATATCTTTAATGTTACATCCG